>JBCEWB010157673.1:0-25936 GCA_039654565.1 Peronia peronii
GTAGAAAAAAAACAACAACAAAAAATAGCCCTTGAAATATTTGCAGTTTTAATCAGCCTTAGAGCAGTTTCGAAAACGTCTAAAAATCTCTCTCAACAATTAGTTGACCCTCTGGCATCCTTTAGCTCTTTGGCTTTTCTTACGTGTCTTATCTAGAAAGTGCATCCTTTTTGCACAATGATGTTTAGAGTCATCTGAGCAGATGGCTCTTCTCTGGCGTCAGCGCTGATTTAGATCTAAATTCAAAATCTTAAACATCATAGTTTATCATATGAATCTCTGCTCCAGGCTATTTTTTTAACGGGCATTTGATGCTGTCTTTTCAAGACCTCTGTGGCCTGTTCATCTGTGCGGGTCTGTATTCTAATGAAATATGTGTAAAAAAAAAAATACCTGATGCTGAGAAAGATAATCTTAGCCCCCTCACTATCAATACTGAGACAACTACGAAGGTAAATTTGATACGAGAGAACAATATATGAAAATGAATGATGTCTGTCCATCATGTTTATGTAACTTTGAAGGAAAAGAACATGAAAGACAAAATCATACATATACACATAAAAATTTGGGTCAGTTCTTGAGAATAAATGATAAAATTATAAGAAAACAAAAAAGGAAAGGGAAAAACAAAACTAATGACGAAACAAATAAGTAAATGTACAATACGAAATCTAGACGACGACAGCAGGAGGTCGTTTCAAGAAAGATACCACAATGCTAGAACGAGATAACCTCCCCCAGGAGGTTGAAAGGCTTACGAACAAGGCAACGTGACGTGCTAGAAGTAGTGGGCTTTCATAATGCATGGCTTTGTCTCTGCCTTTTCAAATCCTGTACTGTCAAAATATCATCCCACTTTTTTATCCTCGATGTCATATACAGATAACGAAATCTAGATTCACAATGAAGTATCCACTCTTGCTCACCGGGGGGACTGCCAGATTGACTCGGCCCCACGCAGACTTCAACTCTTCCTGCTGAACATAACAAAATCCTCTCTAGAAACCTATCCATTGTCTCAAATGAAACCACTAGACGCCAGTATTGATCAATGTGGTGATAGGGAAGACAAAGCTATGATGTAAGCAAAACAAATAGATAGACAGACTCACCAGTGTTTGATAGATAGACCAGGAATTCACATGGAGTCCGAAAAAAAGCTCCTAGACTCCAGTAGGTAAATAATATACTTGTTTACATTTCACAAATGTCTAGGCTGGCGGTTTGCTTCCTTGTGTGTCTGTCGACCTGACTTCTGCTGTCTGTCTTTGACGTTCTGCTTTTCAATGGACTGATTCTGATTCTCTCATGGTGATGACATGGTGGTATTTTAATTTTTGTAGTATGTCTACAGCCTGTCAGTCCTAAGAGTAGGGTTATCTCGGCTATAATTGGGTGTCTAGTTTGGGTAGAAAAAAAATTGGGTAGAAAATTCTGAGTTTAGGAAATTTTACTCTGACAGCAGCGTCCCCCTCTACTCTTCAACCGATTATTAATTACCAAGGGTTCTTTAATATGCTTAACGTACACAGAGGACCTTCGAAATATAAACACCTTAATCAGAGAAGGCTAGACGTCGGGTTTTCCTATCCAAAAGCCAGAGGATGGTTCGGCCACTAAAAATGATATAGCGAGTTTCAATCTTTCCTCTTTCGACGGTAGGGTGCGAACCCCTGATACTTCCATCGACAGGCGGACGGCTATACACTCGACTACTGCGTTCGGCCCAGCATCGATGGGAAACACTCGACTTTTCATTTTTTACGTTGTGGAACACACTGCTACGCTGTGAGCAATGTTAATGGTACTATTATTATGCATACAACCAATTATTGCAATTACACTTACTGAGAGAGCAAGAGACAACATGGGGTAACTTTCCCTGCATTTTTAAGAGACCCAATATTTTGCACTATTGTTTACATGGAGACTCAGAACGAATTCTTTTTGCTTTTAAATGATATTGCTGTTTTTGTCCTGGGCTAGTAAATTTGCGATGCGTTGCAGGGAAATTTCAAATTCTGCTATTCACGATATGAGCGGCTCAGTGTAGCTGATGCGCTGTGAAACCCAAACCCAGATCACGATAGAAGTTTCCATTGGCATATTATTCTCTTTTCTTTGCTTGTTCAGTGGTTTAGAAGAGTCCCAATTGTTTGTTCCATCTTCATTGGCACATGAAAAAAAAAAAGATCTGAAAACTTGCAAGTGATTTTAAAGGGGTTAAGAAAGATTGTATGCTTCTTTATACACGAGATGAACTCCATCTGAATCTCCAGGCGGTATGAAGCTTGAACATCTGACAGTTGAATCTGGATTTGGAGATGTTAAAGTAGATTTGTCGATTTTTAAAAAAATATTTTGTTTGTTTATTGTTTTTTTTTTCAGTTCAAATGTATGGACAGTTACACTATACTATCTTTCCTTTTACCTTCCTAACAATTTTAGTTGCAAAAATTATCTACAGAGCGATGGACCATAATATATTATGATTCATTCACTGTACGTTATGTTTCAAAATGCAAACAAAGAAGCCGAGTACTTCCCATCACCTGGCCAATCCCACCGTCTAGGAAAGGGAGTGTTCACTATCACTATCACTATCACATCACTATCACTTCTAGATTCAGAACGTTCATACACCACAAACGTCACTCAACCCCTTGTTTCAATTTGAGTTTTACTGTTGCTTTTCTTTTGCTCTTTCATTCTCTTTCTCCAAACTTTTCTGCACCCTCACATCCATTCCTTTTTCATCTGGTATGTGTTATCTTGCTACTCTTTGAAAGTTTGAAGGAACTGTGAATAATTTTTCTGCATCCCATTCGTAATTTTATTCTTTGTTTGTTTGGTTTTTTTTCAATATGAAACCGTTCCCGGATTTTTTTTTTTGTTCGTTGTATTTTTTTCTTTTTCGGAAACGGAAGTTTAGGGGCAGGAGGATGCTGAGTTTTTTTGGTTTTTTAAAAAAAATTCATCCGAAGGCAAATGTCAGCCATTCAGTCAATCAGTCAGTTGATCAGTCGAGAAAGTGAGTCGGTCTGTCAGTCACCCAGTCAGTCATCAAGTGCGTTAGTCAGCCAGTCCGTCAGTTACAATGTCAGCCATGGAGATTGTCAATCAGTTTTTCAGTTTTTATTTTAGTTTAGTAAATATAGTACTGAAGTCAGAATTTGATTCAGTTTTTTTTTTTATAACTAATTGTGAGATCTTTATTATGATATTCTTTTACTTTGATCATTGCTCACATTTTAGGCTATCCAAGAGAAGTGTATTTATCACTATAGATACATGTATGTCTACTTTTCTCCGACATAGCTTTTGCGAACGATATGATCTCACATCCCTTCCAGAGATCCATGATACTGCTGCCACTTTTTTGATAGTGTGACTACCGACTTCAGGGTGAAACTAGGGAAAGAATGTCCATAAGATTCAGATCTTCGCCAAAGAAATTTAGTATTAATGATGAAATCAGACTGGACTAGTTAGTCCTATAGTCGGCGGGGAATGTTGGGCACTATTGAAGACATAGGGACAATCTTCCTCTGCTCCGGTTTTCCGCAAATCTCAGTATGATAGCCAGAAGGAGACCGGTCTGTTCTTTGATGTTGTCCTCCCACCATGTTTTGTGTCTTCATCGTCTTCTAAATAGATTGATAGATAGATAAATATACCTCCTGGGTGCTTTTGCTTGAAAAATTATGTAAGGTCCTTGGATCATATGATATGATCGTATCACTTGAGTTTCCTCTGTTTCACAATGGCAAAAAATATAATGAAGTAAAATAGAATTTAAAAGAGAGCCCACCATCTGTTTTCAGTCACTATGACGTGTTTCTCATCCTCCCGCCCATAATGATCTCGTCCTTAGTCGGTTGTTTATAAGAATCGACGTTCCAATTGAAAACAACTTCCACCCCTCGGCTTTGTTCATTTCATGATGTGCTATATAAATACATAGTTATAGTACGCTCGCGTCTCATAAATTTGTTCTTTCACTTTGTTCTAGCCTAACTCTGAGAGCTTCAGTAGGCTAATCTAATATTTTAGCAGGGATTTGTACGTACTTCAAGACATAAGGAAGTCCGTGGAGACCGCTGATTTTACCATTACACCTATTTCCTTTTTTTACGTTGACTGAAAAACCCATCATATCTTTCACAGGGAGAACGTTCATGGTAGATAATAAATCCAATTTTGTTTATTCGAAGATCTAGTTTTGCTCGACCCACCTACTTTTTTTTTTTGTTGCCTCCGCCCTCTCTCTCGTATCAGTCCTTTCTCTCTTCCAACAGCTCTCTGTTCTTCTCGGTGTTTTCTGGTTTCGAGAATCATATCACCATGTAATAAAATAACAATAATGTATAATTCACACGCAACTTAAAAGCACAGATCACATTCACACACACCCGAGAAGACATTTTCTACGACGCCAACCGATAGTGATCAAATTATTTTTTTGTTCGCTCCTGACCACCACAGACGGCCTGCACGTATGTTCCTCTGCTAGTCAATAAGACATAGAAGTTCAGCCTCACCTCATCCAACTTGACAGCGCCATCTCATGGGAAGCTCGAGGTGGAAAAATAAATAAATAAATAAAAACGCCTTAGCTATTTTTTTCTGCCATTAACTACGAACTACTAAATCATCGCCACTCTGCAAACGTATTCTTCCAAGCCTGTTTTGGTGTAATTGTGTGCGTAATTTTGTATGCGTAGATTATATGCATTTGCATCTAAATGTGTTTCCAGTCTTACAGTTTGTTTACTAGCTCAACTCACTTAACCCTTTCCAGCCCAGGGTGACAAATATGATACCGAATAAATATGACTTCAGTAAGATTGATCGAAAGTGAAACTTAGAGAAGCCTACATAAAGAGATGACCCTGTAAGGACAGAGCTTTATTGATGACCAATATTCGATAAACTGTCTCATTGCAGTATCGCTGACATTCAGAATTGTTGTAGATTTACCATAGTGTCATCATACTCTTCTTAAAGCTACATCTGATGTTTGGTGGTTACGGTCATGTTACGTCGTTCAACCTGAAAAAAAAGGGGGAGGGGGGAATTTCTCGATGTTTGGTGGTTAAATAATATCAAGGAAAACCTGTTTGCTCAAAATTCCTAAATGATGTCTCGAAAGTCTCTCTACACAACTAGTTTAAGTTGGTTCAGGTATGTAGACAGAGATAAACATACTTGCCTGAAATTTTTAGTCAACATAGAACTGAACCATAACAGAACAACATTCCCCAGATTCTCAAGGTATTTTAGAAATAGATCGCACACTCTCTGACTTCTCTTTCATCCTACTGCTCACTCAACCCTTTTCCCCCTTCCTTCTGCCGCAAGTGAAAGTGAACCTGTGCCAGGTGAGTCCTGACTTGACAATAACACTAAACTTGTGAACGTGATTAGCAAACTGACGGAGACGTTGTTTTCACAGCTGTGTGTCGGTCCGCCAGATTTGCTTGTTTTGTTCGCCTACGGATGCAAGTGAAGATAACAGTATTGCAAGAGACGACGACCACCTTTCTGATAAATGGAACTAACGAACTAAATCGATCGGTGTAAGATAAATAATAATACACGAGATGCTGCCATTGTGATAAAAGATCTATCTGAGGCAACGATAACTTGATACAAATAAAGCAGTTGATGTAACTTCTTAAATCAATTATTTTATTAGGGTTATATTCTGAAAAAACATCGCAAGCGCTAGCTAAGCTCTTGACAAATTATTTATACAAAATATAAAACAACTTACAAACACGACTGGAATAACTTCTCACGTCAGTTATTTTTTAGGAAGTTATATCCCGAAATAATATTTGCAAGGAGACTGCTACCATTTTGGCAGATGATTGATCTGAGGCAACTAACTGATCTGATTAAAGCATTTTGGTGTAGTCTCTCACAATCGCTGATTGTATTTAAAGGCTGTAAGGCATTGGATATTCTTATTGTCGATCGCAGATTCAGCCTAAGGCAACTAATCAACTAAACCGATATAATTTTTGTTTATAATTTAAAATAAATAAATAAAACTTCTTATAATCAGCTGTTGCAGTCTATTTAGAAGGCTATATTTCATCAGAAATAAGTCGCATCCAAAATCATTGTTCAAAGAATCAATATTTTAAACAAGAAAACAATGTAATGCCCCCCCCCCCCTCAAAACTCAACACACATAATATATGTATGTGTGTATATATAATTATTGTTCAGCCTGCTACCTGCCGGTGAAATGTTTTCCAAAATGCTTTTGATGGAATCATCATGAGCGAAAGAGCTGTTATTACAAGTTTATTCATTTTATAGCCACAATTATTCATTTTGAGAGAGTTGCACCTCGATAACGATGGCAGTCGTTTAAAATATATTGCTCTTGTTTTCTCTACCTCAAAGTCTATCTTATATCTTCAATAAATCCTGAATTAGGTTCATGGAGGAGAACTTTCCTTTCCAGCTCCCACATGACTTGTTTGCTGAAAAATTTATAATTTTATGACTTAAATCTGTCAGCCGTCTCTCCTGTCTATCTGCGCTCATAAATTCATTGCTCCAGATACGCTCTGCTTCTCCCTCTACCTTTTCCCTTATACCACCCCGTTATATCTTTTACGCGTCTGCCTCTCTCTCTCTCTTCCCTATCTTGATGTTTATATATATTATATATCAGCTTTATTAGATCATCCACACGGTGAGTCTGAAGATAAAGGAAATATAAATAGCGCAAGCAGCACGAACAGATTTTCTCCAAGATTTAGACAATTTTCAAGCAAGCATGGCTACACTGATATATATGGAGACCGGCAGGTCGAGATTCTGTGGATGAGACGTTAGTTTTGTCTAGTTATATGAAGTGGCTGAAAAAGAATTAGTTGTTTGATTTCTCTGCCAAGACATTAAGACACATCTAGAGACTGTTCACTGTGCCTGTAAACTTCAGATAGGAAGATTCTAACATTAATCACAAAAAAAACCCAGAAATCTGTAAGGTCTCTGAAGGAGATGTTTTCGTTTCTTCTCGAGTATTTGTAAATTTTATAAACGTTTTGTCTTGTTCTTGGCCCGGAAAGTGTTCAGCACAAATAGAAATTTCCTATAATTTGACACAACATTCCTCTAGTTTGTCATTACCCAGACACCAGTAGTTATAGATTTACTTCTTCCTGCCTATTTCTAAGAATCCTCATCAAATGACAGCACATTTTCAATCAGACATCAATATCGTATTGACATGAATGGGACAGAGTGTTGATATAAGCCTGTCAGACTGTTTCGCTTGATGAGTGAAGGCAAATAATATTGTACTAATATTATTTGCCTTCACTCATCAAGCAAAACAGCCTGTTTTCTTAGGATGACTTTTTTTTTCAGTAATGGAAGTAAAGATTAATGTTGTCATCGTAAACAACAGTATTCAACACACATAGAAATATTTGCATCATGGATAGACTGGTGAGAAACGATACTTGGATAAACAGATAAATAGACAGACTGAAATATCAAAGATGTCCAGATAGCATAGCTTATAGATGAATATGTTGTCGACATGTCGTACATGAAATTAACCCTTTGAACCCTGCTCACCAGTACCTGAAAAACCCCTGTCCCTGGCCTTCTCGGCCGAAAAAGCACATTTCTCGTTTCATGTTCAATATCTTTTGTAAACACAAGCCTCAAACGCGGTCATGGGCGCGGACATTTGTAATCACCATAGTCCTAAATATCCTTGCCCACAAAGCGACCTATTAGATCTATTTTTCTGTAGTGGACATGTAGGACTGTTTTAAGTGTGTCAGCCCGGTCTACCGGGCTGTGGGAAAGTTGACATCGGAAAATCTGCATGGTGTACCGGGCTGTAGGATTCAACGGGTTAATGTTTATGCATTAATCACCTTTAGCTCCACTATATCATATATGCTCCATAGAAAAATTAACTATAAAACACTGAAAAGTAAGGAAGTAATAAGTTTTAATATTTTGTATGAGGAAATAATTACATACACTTGATACGGACTTGAGCGTCCAACCAACTGTCGCCTAGTATGCGTCCCGGGAAGCTGGGAGCATCTGTGAGTGTTTCCATAGGATTTGTCGGGGTAATAGATCACAAAAAGCTTAGAAGATGTACGTATACAGGAATAAATGTTATCTAAATGTCACTATTAATATTGTTACTTGGTAACGAACAATGTGTGATGGATACAGCTGATGTCATTACGGGTTGTTTTGATTCAACGTTGATTTAACCTTTGAAACTCGGAGCAACCATTAAAATAAAATGATGTAGGGCCTACTGTCCGAAAACATTGAATTTCCATACCCTTACTCTGAGATCGTTTGTACTGACTGAATGTTAGGTTACATTAAAATTTTACACTCTAGTATTATTTTCTCAAGTAAAATGCCTGGTATTTTTAAACTTTCAATCATTTGAAGCTCTTCTTAACCATGTATCAAATATTGTTACCCTGCGTTGTAAATTCAAAGGTGACTTAAGTCGATCTTATCGTGGTATCTTTTTGTTTTAAAAACTCTGCCAGTCTCCAGTGCATTAAAGCCGTATATTATTTTGCAAACCGTTGTTTCGTACGTATATTCTTCGTGCAGAAAGTAAACTACATCGGATCACGAAGAAGGAGATAAATAAATGAAAACTATACACAGGGTAATAATGACACAGGGTTTCAAACACACGAACAGGCAGACGAACAAGACATTGACGTCTGAGTAATGAAAAGTCTACTCAGTACTTAGACTTCAATGCGTTAGGTTGCCGAAATACCAATATCCCCGGAAATCCCATCAACCCGTGACCTTGGCCTTCCCTCGGCCGTAAGTTTGCCTCACTTCTTGGCTTGACCCTGTTACGGTGGGTAGGACATTCATGACTAAAACTCTTTGCTGTGAGTGACAGACTCATAGCCTATTGAACCTAGATGTCCTTCAAATAATAGCAGTAGTAAGTAGTGTTAATGATTTATTAACGTAGGAAAATCCATGACTTACTTCCGTGTTTTTTTCCCCGGAAATCTTGTGTTCTACTATTGATGAGCTTGCCTGTACACAGTGATTTAAATAAAGTTTACTACATCGCTACCTCAGAGGTTCTTGTGTTTAGGTGGCATTACGCACCCAGGCCACATGTGCGCTAAGCACTGATAAATACAGGGATCGGAAAAGTAATTATTGAAAAGACACAAATAAAGAAATGGATAAGGAAATAAATCAATGAATGAAGGGATAAGTAAGTAAATCATTAAATAAACGAGTGCACAAATGAACGAATGAATGAATGAAAGAATGAATGAATGAATGAATGAATGAGTAAATGAATGAGTGAATAAATAAATGAACAAATTAGATAAAATAAATAAATAAACATAAACATTAACCCTGAGACATAACTGTTCAATACACAATAACGTATGGAGTAAAAATAGGGGCATTTATATATTTAACCACAATCCAGCCTCCATGGTTCCCACTGCACTTTAGGTCCGCACTCTACGATATCCTTTACGATACAGTATCCCCTGGGCTAGATCTAACCGATTTAGGGTTATAATGCAAACTTGGTTGCTAGATAAATGTCTTATTCTCATTTGCATCAATTCCATAGTCCTAGTGTAGCGATGCTTCCCAAATTTGGGCTGGCGTACTGTAACCCTTGAGAAAACAACCATTTTATACAAAAGAGTAGATAATGAGAACTCTGTATTAGTTCTCCCTTATGATGTATGCATTATACTTTGTCTTGTAGGCATTGCGCACAGATTATACAGGGAGGATGCAAAAGTTGGTATACAGTCATAACAAAAGAAAACACGTAGGCTATAATACTCACTGCATTTGTTCCACAAACAGGTCTATATTACATATACATGTAAAAGTAGGATGATAGTTATGATAAATGTATTATTATGTTAAAATTATTTTGAAAAAATTAGGCTAATTTATTAAATGTGCTACTACATTTAAGGACTTAAGGATTAGAACATGAAGGTCAGATTAACTGTAGACCTACTTTTGCACCCCCCCCCCCCCCCATATATGATTCCGTAAATTTCCCCTTGAGATAAGTAATCATAGATGATCACAATGGACAATTACAATAGAAAGCCTTGAGAAAAAGAAACCATTACACCTAATTCAAAAGTTGCTGTTCATATACCGTACCTGGCATTCGGAATCCATTCTCACAGATTGGCACAATATTTTTCACTTGCGTTCCATGAAATGCTAAAACAGCATCAGCATATTTCTCGCCTCGTCTGTTTTTCAACTCTTTCTTATAAAGTCTGTAGAAAATAAGGAAAAAAAAAGAGAACGCAGGGTGTCAAATTCAGACAAACAAAACCTCACCATTAATTTCAATATGTCAACAAATATGCTGCCAATTTACTGCTGAAGGAAATACATAGCGTTTGTAACTCAACAGAAGAAGTTTCCATGTTCTGATACCGTTAAACTGGGATAGTTTGATAATGAATATACTTTTGCACTGCTCATTCATGAAGCATTACATTTCCCTTTCATTTTATGACTATGTTCTTTCAATTTGATGTCTCATTATTTACAAACAGTTCTTCATCAGCCATTGGGAAAAAAGAAGTTTTTTGATTGTCTTACTATTCTTTGTTAAAGATGAAAAGCCAACATTGTACAGTATTCCCTCGTTTATCATGGGTGTTAGGTTCCAGGACTGCCCGCAATAAGTGAAAATCTGCGAAGTAGGGGTGCTATATTTATTTTGTTATTTACATACATTTTAAACCTTTATAAACCTCCCCCATACTGTTATCAACCCTCCCTAGTGTTACACATTAACTTACCGTATATTTGTTACAGTGAGAAAATTATAAATGGAAATTAAAGTATTTTATTTATAATGGCGCACCCTGCTATACAGAAATACATATACATGTACATGTAAAAAAAAAACAAAAAAAAACGGCAATACAGTGAGGCCGCGAAAACTGAACCCATGATAAACGAGGGAATACTGTAATTATATTTTAACCCAAAAGCAACACTATCCTTACACAACTTTATGAAGTGTACAATAGTACGTTTTCCTAAGTTGATGTCTCTTTCATTTTCTTATTTAAATATGCTGGCAGGTAAAACAAAAATTCCAAAGAGTGCCCAGAAAGACACAACAGGGCAATCTGTTCCCATCGATCTGTGCCAGTGTCATTTTCATTATTTTGTACATATGGAGCAGGCAGCGGGTAAATTCTCTCTGAAGACAGTTCTTAAATCTCTAGAACTGCGACCTGAACTAAAAGCTAAGACACCCTCCGAGCACGCTGCCGAGCTTGTCAATCTGGATCGTTAGCGCTAGTATTTAACCTCTGGGTGTTTGTTTTGACTCCGTCTTGGCTTCGGAGTGAAACAATGCAGGCCTACATTGGACAACCTTACTGACCAATGTCTTCCCCTAATCTCTCCCCTAACTCCACCTTTTCTTCACATTGATAATATTTGCAATGAGCCAATGGTAGGAGAAGGGTTGTATTCACAAAGACATGTCAAATTCATGCAGGTGTCAATTTTATCACCCGTCATCACACAGACTATTTCCAATTTGCTCATAACCTAATGTAACCACTTCACATAGGGGTGTATTTACATTCATATTATAGAATCTTAGTGTAAAATGCAAGCTATTACCCCTCTGACCATGCGGACTTAAGTCATTCTCATTAGATCAGACCCACTAACGTTGATGGGGCAAAGATGTGACTGCAAAGAAAATACAAGTGGTCCTATGATGACACAGAGTGAGAGCAAACTATATAAACTAATAGATACTTCGGCTACCTTAGCTTTCATTCATAGCAATTATAACTCAATTCTGCTCTCAATAACTTGAACTGGTCAATGTGAAACTTGCTGAGAGGATCAAGTGGTCAGAGGAGTCTGTGTTATTATTCAATATGGTATAAATAAAGAGACTACAAGCATTTGATACTCTTCTCATGCACCATCGTATCTTTTGATCATAGTTTCAGACCACCTGAGAGGATTTGAGTTGGCCACGTGGCCCTTGATTTCTATTCTTCTCTTCTGTTTAAGAGAATTTTATATTCTTTGGGCATGGAATTTCTCACTTTTCTATTAGATAAAGTTTCCTTTACCCTTTGAAGGAATGTCTATTGAGCTGCGCATACTTATTTTGGCAATAATTTGACAAAACTGGGGCCGATAAACCCCAAGTTTAAGTGACATGGTGAGAAAATGTCACAGTGCAACAAAGAGCTCCTACAAATAAATACGGGCGTTGCATGTAGGGCTTTTGCTTTACCTGTTGTATATATACATGATGCGCATGTCTAGGATTAACAGATTTCTGTTTTGAAGAATAGGATTTACACATCATCCGTGAGTGGGCATACCAATAAAGATACGGTGACAATGCAGATGATCTAAGAAAACTGAATTTCTACGTGAGGTTTATTCACTTATATATTCCTGAAACTTTATGTCTTTGAAAAGGATGTGCCAATGACAACTGACACTGGTACTTGAATACTATTACTGTGGTTCTTTCAGTCCATCTGGTCTGGTTTCTCTACGACTTTCAACCTCCTCTGGGAAGGCTATTGCGACTTTGTTTAGTCCATGCAGATGATTTAGCAAGTCCATATTCTGCACTGGAGCTGTAGTGGCAGTCATCTTCAACTCCTGCAGTATCTTCTGTAACTGAATTTACAACATTTGATGAGCATGGCTTTTTGTGGTTTCTGCAGATGAAAGGTGTGCAATTATGTTGATCTGACTCTTCTCCCTTTATTTTCTGTGTTGTCTCTGTTTTGTGACTCTTGGTTCTTTCTTGAATTTGGACAGAACATGGGCGACAGAGCTTTGTGAGTTGGATCAGATCTATATTTGGCTGTTTTTTCTCATGTCTTGAATCTAAGTAGCTGTTGTGGTACAATGTCTTACAAAATAAAAATTTCATTTTGAAAAACCATCATTCATAATAGATTGTCCTTGTTTAAAAAGAGCCTTGACCTTAAATGCAAGCATATTGGGTTGTTTTTTTTGTTCCAGAGCATGAATTTACTGTTCAATGAAAATTATCATCATCATCAAGATCATCATTCACCATTCATATAGAAAATACAGGCCAAGTATCAAATTCATTCAATCCGATCTTGAGAGAGTCTATCATTTCATTCCATGAGTAACTGAATGTCCTTACATCATTGTCCAAACATCTTTTCTAGGAGAACCTAGGCATATTCCTCATTCTTCTTCCCTGTAGATTCCATAGAAAGGTCTGTCTGACAGTGCTAGTTTTTGGCTCTATGATCACTCCAACCCTGTCTTATGCCAAATTCTTCTGCTATTGGTATCTGGTTGAACTTTTCCATAATTCTTCATTCTTGATTTTTTTTTTTCTCCGATACTGTATTCCAAGAACTTTTTCAAAGCAACACTTGATGAAGGTTTTGAGTTTTCAGCTTTTCATCATGATAATTGCTCAGATTCTAAAAACATGTACTTGTACCTATAAGAACTCTACATCAGAGTTGAACTAGTGTCGAAAGTGATTCTTTTTGTCCCTCATATACTCAGTAACTGGTTTAAAATTTGTTAAAAGCGATTTTGACTTTTGCTGTCCTTGTTTACATGTCAGCCTTTGTTCCTTCTTATCATCAATTGAATAGCTGAGATGGGAAAGTGCAAAGCAGAAGGAAAAAGATGGTCATATTTTAACTACACTATCAGATCAGTGGGTATCAACAAAAATTTCTACTGAGGAGGAAAAAAAAATGTCAAAATTTTTGTATGCAGAGAGAATGTACAAATATTACCTGAATTTTTCAACCAGTTTTGGTGTCACTACATATTCCACTTTGGACACAATGTACCTGAAACATAAGCAACACATCAAATACACTTTTTCAAAACAGTATCAAACTATGTTAGGAAAAAAAATGTAATAAGTGTATTATAACTAATCCTGACAAAAACTTGCGTTAATAAATTAATATTGTGATGGGAAGAAAATTTTCCTGGTTAACTTATGTTATTACAAAGTAGGAAGTTTTTTGGTCTGGATTTTCCATATTTGCCTCTTATTTATTATGATTTTTTTTTCTTTACCTAATGTTGATATTTCATACTCCTCAGTCAGCAAAAATAACCAATAAAAAACTTGTGAATCGAACGAACATAGATGTAAAAAAAAATAATTTTTTTAAATGATGGGATGAAGTACAACACAGGGTCTAGTGTGTGATCTGCCACTAACTGAGAAGTGGATGGAAATACAAATGACACTATATGATGAGATTCAAATGTTTCAATAACCGGAGTTCTTGATTACATTCTCTGTGTTTTTTTGTATTGATGAAACTGGACTTCGGAGCTATTTTTATTTGTATTTCAGTTCTTTTTGTGTTAATGATGACAAAATATGCAGCATGAAGCTAGTCTTGCAAATATGATAGGCTGCAAAACACAAAAAGAAAAGCAAAATCACAAGCATTTCCATTCATTAAGTTTATAAATCAATGATTTATGCAGACAATTACCTGCCTCCTGTGACCAATCTGTAGAACTGAGATTCAGCAAGCCTGAAGTGCATTTGACTGGCAGAGCCCTCCTTATAATTTCTCTCTGCCCACAAAGGAAAATAAGTTGTTGTGTTCTTTTTCATTGCTTCTTCTTCCCCTTCCATCAGCAACAAACCTCCATTGAGCTGAAAATTGAAGGATGGAGGCATGTTTTTTTTTTGTTCATACCACTATTCTTATCTCCACTGCAAATTCAGTTTCCCTTTTGCCTTTTCATTAATGTCATCCTTTACTCCACCATTGACTAAACTAAAAACTTATTCCTATGATGCAAATACATTGTTCATATTTGTGCTTCTCATATGGTTTACAAAATAAATCAAAATTTACATTTTGAAACAAAATTGTTAGTTGATTAACTATGGAAAGATCTTCTTCTCAAATGATATTCATCATACAACTGGGACTTCAAAAAAAAAAACACTGAAGAAGATAATAGTGTTTGACTAAAGAATGTGAAGAGAAAT
Organism: Peronia peronii; assembly: GCA_039654565.1. NCBI lineage: Eukaryota > Metazoa > Mollusca > Gastropoda > Systellommatophora > Onchidiidae > Peronia > Peronia peronii. The sequence continues at coordinate 15,080 of JBCEWB010157673.1, forward strand.
GTAAATGATCTTTGACATGTGCAAAGTCTGATTACCAGAATGTGAGAAAGAGGCTTATAATTTAAAATTAATCACATTCTTTCCTATCCTCATACAGTGGAACTCTGATATGAAGAAATTGAAGGGACCAGGACTTTTATTTCTTAATATCCAACAGAGACTATGAAACAAGGTGGGGGTTGGGGGAGGGGGAGGGGGGGGGAGGATGTGTGTGTATGTGATCCATACATTGACTCATCATTACTTTTAATTATTTCCCCTGATAAGTGTCCCCTTATGAGACAACTTTCAGCTGGAGGTTGAAAAGCAAAATATGTACCGAAACCATTATCTTACAAAGCCTGTGCGTACGTTTTTCAATTTGTTTCAGTCTTTTTTTTTTGTCTTATTTTTCCCCTTTGAGTATGAAACCAGTTGAGACATTTTACTCTGTGCTGAAAGCTAGAGTAATGTGTTGCAGCGTGCAGGCTAAGCAGAAGATGTGGTCTAACTGATGACCACTTGGGATCCCAGACCATTTTCTCTGCGTGTTACGATTTCGCAGAACATTCCTTAACACAGTAAAAATTATTCCTCGTCTCCCTCACCTGGCACGCCCTGCCCAAACCGTTTTACTTCCACATGCATGGACAAAGATACACCGCCTCCACCCCATGTTGTTTTTATGCCTAGCCTATTGCATAAGTATCACGCAAACGTTGTCTCGCATTTAACCATCAGTGTGTAATCGGAGCCAGCTGACATTGTTAGGAGTGGTTGAACAAATAAAAAGTTGGTTACGCACGCAGTTTAACCATCTTTGGCATGCCGCCACGTGGTTTTGCTCATACTTTCTGTGAAAATTATTTCTTTATAAGCAATATCGGGAAGATTGGCATTTCGCAAAGTCCAAGATTTTATTAGAAGAAAGAATCCGGGATTGCACAGTCTTCCTTTACTATCAAAGATTTTATTAGAAGAAAGAAATAAAACGGGATTGCATAGTCTTTTCTTTATTATGAAATTTCACAACATGCAATTTTATAATGTCAGAGTTTCATTGTTTTTCCCCTATATGGCACTTATTTCATAAAGCTAAAAGAAATACAAATACATAAAAACTTACTCAACAGTAATGTTTTATAGAGGATTGATATGCATTTGAAAGAAAAAAAGCAATTGTCACTTGAACATCAATCTCTGTCAATCATTTGCAAATCATCAAATCTCTCACATTGCACGAATGTAATTCATGGAAAGACAAAAATCTGATTAATTTTCACAGCACAATACCTGCTGATTAAGATGTTCAAGTTCTTTCTCTTTCTCCTTCATTTTCTTTTTGGCCAGCTCTAACTCTGTTTTCAGTTTTTGCTTTTCCTTCATTGCCTGCTCGATCAGCTCTTTTCGTTCTTGGTCTGTCATTTCAGAGTACCTCTTCACAAGAGTCAGGCTATCATTCACAAGTTTCTTCTTTCCATCAGTTTTGGGCTATAGAAAGCAAAAAACTTCATGCTTGTGACAAATAAATGTCTTGTTTTGGAACTATTGATCACTCATGAAGAAAGACAGAACAATCTCATAATATTCATATTTGATACAACAAGAGAACACATATTTGAATGACAATGTTTTGGCCACTTAGAATGGTGAGAGGTGATGGTCCTATAAGGTCTCTACAAAATGATATCTCTTATTGTAGAACTCTGGACAAGCCCAGTCAAAGGGGAGGAAATCTCTGAACCACACTTTTCTTAAGAATATCATTTAATATCTCTTATGGTTTTATAAAATCCGAATAAGACTTGATCTAAAAGCAAAGTCTTAAAATGCACGACAGATATCAGCCTGCAATGATGTAGCTATGCATTTGATTCACAGCTGAAAATGTTCCTCATGTAACTGGTTTTCCCAAAGCCCATATATTTTCATTCATTCTTTCATCAAGAAATTATCAACTGTCTCTGGCCATTATGAAAGCTGTTATGTGAGAATTTCATTAGATGACCAAATATCCTGCATAAGCCATAATCCGACCTATCTTTTTGTGACCTAATTAACAGGTTGTATATATAAGCTGTACAAAGCACACTTTAATATTCCCAATTTGCATTGATATAATAACCAACCTCATCATCTCCAGAATCATAGACGTCTGTATCACTTCCACTATCCTTTCCCTTAGATGATCCCAGTGGATGGGAAAACTCTGCAAAATGGAGGAGATTTTTCCTGTAACAGTTACTTCCATATTTGCATGGAGGACGAACACGATTATCATCAGCAACCGGCTTTGCTGTCACTGAATCTGTTACGGTAGTACTACCGCCGCTGGAATGTGCATATTCCCTAAAATGTTGTGGATTCTTCCTGTAGCACTTTGCTCCATAGGGGCACTCTGGAAGAGGTGCATCATCAGTTTTAGATTTTTTAGCAGGAGATGGCCCATCTGCCATTTTCTCCAATGTTCATATTCTAGATCTAAATTCAATGAAATATCAATACTCACTAGAACATCGAATGAAAAAGTTAGATCTAGACTGGAGGGTCATTGCGTCACGGCGGGTGTTCGCGTCACCTATGTCCGCATCACGTCAGACTATACGAATTTGCACCGAAATTGGCTTATTTCTTCTCAACATAGAGCTATTGAAATCTGCCAATTTTGCTTCACATTGGTACAGTCTGCGGACATAGGTGACGCGAACACCCTCCTTGACGCACTGACCCTCCAGTAGATCTAGAAGTCTAGATCTAGATCTAACTTGTGATCAAGTTATCGAAGTTAATGGATCTACCAGTATGAACGATGGCACCACACTAGATCTTGAATAACAAAACCACAAACAATTGCAAATCAGAAGCGTTCTGAATCACTCTCTTTCTTTAGAGCATAGCAGTGTCATGACAGGACTAGTTTAGATTTGAATCATCTAGCCTAGGCTAGTATAGTTGATCTTTAGCCTACTTTCGTTATCTCGTCGGTTTCTTTCGCCTACATTGTTTACAAATTCTGGGCTACCTATTTTAAACTTCAACTTGAAACGATGGCATAAAACTTAGTCCGCGAAGTAATAAGAGTGAATCCGCGAAGCAATCTGGCCCGATATGTGATTAGTCGCCAGCGACGCGAGCGAGGCCATTGCCGATCTATAAATAACTATACTACATGTATAACAATTATGTATAATCTATAAAATTTAAACGTATAATTATGTAAGAGTCACCGATGAACCAGGCACATGAAGGCCGTGTAGGCCCTTTGTGTATTTTTATTGTCTATCGAACTAGTGTGAAATGAAAAGATAACACAGAGCAAATATATATACGCGGGTCGGAAGGTTGAAAGGCGACGTAACCTACGACTTCATCTGAAGAACCAAAAAGACATTGATATCAGTTTTTAGGTGAAGTACGATCGCATTGTGCCTGATGAGCAGAGTAACTGATTCAGTCGAACTAGGTTTAGAGTCGACCTGTTGCCCTGTCACGAACCAACGTGAACAGCCAAAACATAATGACAGGCGGAATTCCGTAACGGCTCGTAAGCAATGAGCCATATCGACCGTCAGACAAATTTTTTTTCTTTTTTTTTTTTTTTGCCAAACGAAAAAAAAAAAACAACTTTTCTCGTTCTTTACAATTCTTGTCTTATACCTCTTGTAGACGACAAAGAGTACTGACCTAACTGGTTGAAAAATTAATGGCTCATTAAATTTTTATTTTCTGTGTGTGCTCCCGTGATCCCCGAATCCACCAAATCGTAAAACATTGCGTAGTAACCTACGCATGTGTATAAAATACAACATACCTATATAACCTTGTACTTTCCTTGCTTCCACCAAGACAATATATTCTAAGTAAATTGCACTGATCACTCGTTTTGCTTTTTGGTTTGCAGCGTTTCTTGATGAAGGAGGCAAGATCTTAATTAAATGGAATACCAACGTTACAAAGCTAAAGATCATTTTGTTGTAGGCCTCTACATATAGTTTCTCCCTCCCAAAGTCGGTAGTTATGGCAGTTGTGGCAGAAATCGCCAGCTAAGACCAATGTTGTCTCAGGCTTAAGTAGCAATTTTGATTAGGAAGAAATGATGTTAGAAAACTAAAACTTGTGTTAGAAGAATAAAATGTAATTTTGACATATAAAGATTGCTAAATTATCTGTCTTTGAGTTGACAAGTTTGAGTTACTAGAGTTACAATAATCTTTAAAAAACAGGGATTTGGTTCTGCTTAGGCAGCAATGAAGAGGTTCAATCTAGAATTGTGGTGAATGCTCCTGTTCAGTCTTGGCAAAGACTTAGAACTTCACCTAATGGATAACGTTGTTGTGAATCCAGCTGATACGGGAATCGATTGACTGCTTTGAGCAGCCATAAAAGCCTTCAGTGTTTTGTGCAGAAGATTATGACCCCTACCTATTGTAGTCTACAAATTTAAAAAAGTCACCCACCTTCAGTTTCCTCGCCTGAGTATAGTTCTAATTATCATGTAAAATATAGAAGTTTTGTTTGATATTAAAATTCTTAGTGGCAAAACACAGGCTAACCTTGTCCAGACTGCGACAAAGCCATAGCCAACCAAGGCAAGCATTACTTTATTATTGTGAAGTATGCAGTCAGGGGTCACCGTGGTCATGTGGGTTAGCCTTCTCGGATAAGGGCGAATATATTTCGGAGGTTCCGTGTGTACGTTACGCACGTTAAAGAACCCTTGGCAGTTCAAAATCGATGAAAGAGTAGGCTGCGTGCCGCTGTCGGGGCAAAATTTCCGAATTCCAAATTTCTACCCACAAAAATTCTCAGCAAAAACAGGCAACCTCCTAAAAAAGCCGAGATAATCCTATTTTCTTAGGATTGAAAGGCTTAAGAAATACAAACAGGGACCTTTAGTTCAATTTGGCTGACTATACGTAAACATTTAGTTGATTTAGTGATGATTTGATATTGTACTAGATTGTTACCAAAAGCATGGATGGGCACATCATTAATTGTGTTGAACGCGATGAATGAGTGAACATCAAAGAAATAGACAAATTGTGAATGGTTCGACGAGAAGGATGCAAACAGTGAATTCATCATTCGAAAACTGAAGGAGCCCGGAATCGCTTACTGTGTCACCTGTAAGGCCAGAGTCTATTACGGATCCAATGAGAAAAAATCTCTTATTAGCCACTCTAAGAAAATTGATCACGGCAAAGTCAGAAAGGCCTTACTTGAAAGATGTCTCAATCTTTGTCAATTTCTCTAGCTGCCACAAGGAGCATGGAAACCTGCATTGAGGAAATGCCCCTGTCCATGTATTTAGATGAAAGGTATTGTTGAAATGTAAACAAGATGGTTGAAAATGTACATGTATTTCAAGCCTTATTTTTAAAAATTTTCCCAAGGAGGAGAATGGAGGGGGGGGGGAGGGGGAATACTCCCAGACCGCCCTAGTTAGGCTCCTGTCTGCGACGGTCACGCGCAAAAAGTTCAATAAAAAAAAATTGGTTCCGATGGCACCTCTGAAGTACATATGTTTCAGAGATCCCGTGTGTACGTTACGCATGTTAAAGAATCTATGGCAGTTAAAAATCGATGAAGAGTAGGCGGAGTGCCACTGTCCGGGCAAAATTTCCAAATTCCAAATTCTACCCACAAAAATTCTCACTAAAAACAGGCTGCCACTTAAATTTAAAGCCGAGATAATCCTACTTTCTAAAGGATTTAAAGGCTTAATAAAAACAAACAAGAATGTATGCAGTCGGTATACAAGCTGGATTTCTTGCTCAATTGAGAGCATATCGGATTCACCTTTCGAAATTCTGAACAATGAGTGTAATACTCTCAAATAATTATGGGGTCACAGCTTTCAACTCGATGGACTGCCTCAGAATAAAATGCAGGACTTGGACCCTCGCAATGATAAAGAACCTTATACAATTTAGTGATACTGCTTTGTGCTAAATTACGTTTTGAATCGCGTTCATAATTCAAGAGGGCCAGAGCTTCAAACAACTGCCATAAGGATAACGTGCCACGTTCGATTGATTTCAAATAAATGTTTAACGGAGAAGAGCTTGGGGGAGAATAAATTAATTGAAAATAATGAAAATGATGTTCTCTTCCATCTTTTCTACTTTGTAAGGAAGAAGATGAAGAATATACCTCTGAAAAATATTTTGTGTCTTGTTAATTTTGTGGATGTATGTACATGTAGTTGTTGCTTGATGTATTTGTGCTGTTCTTTTCATTCCTTCTTTTCTGTCCGCATACATCCCACCCCTTCCCTCTTCCTTCAGAGAAAGGTTGAGAATGTTGAAATCTTCAAAGAAAAGAGGGACTTAAACCTCTCAAACCGGAGGTCCACTTTAAGTCCACTCACTTCTTGCTTGAAGTCAACCCCTCTTGGAAGTCATATTTTTTGCTGTTATTGTTGTTCTATCTTTTGTATTGGTTAATGTCAATCTTGTTACTTGAAGCAACATGTTTTGACTAGTCCCGCGGGACTGACTTCAACCAGACTCGACTGTACATTATATGCACCAGATTCTCCATACTTTCTTCCTTCTATTCCTACAGTGTTTGTTAATACATGTTTGTAGGCCTACTAGTGACTATGGGTATGATCCCATCACAAGATGTACATGTATCTGCATCTGTCTTTACTTCTATCTAAATACACTGTATTGTTGATGCCTTCCCTTTCTCTCTCTCTCTTTTTTAAAATGCAATTTTTAATTCATTGATAACAGGAATGATCTTTTGTATGTACCGGTACATGTAATTTTCATCATGGCAGTTGGGCAGTGCAGCCAATATATATACATGTATATTATATGTATATATTTTTTTTGTGTCCTTTGTCCAAGTGGGTGACTTTTTCGTTTCTTTTCTTCGTGAAATATTGAAAGTACACCAAGATGGACATTAAGTAACGTACCCATTCCCTTGTGTCCCATCACATATGCATACTACATACAATACAACAATGCATTATGTGCAGTCATAACTGATTTTGAAATCATCACCTATTATGCATACTGATCCTGTGCTACACTTTCTTATGTACAACAGTATAACTCCTAACTACATGTACATTTTTTTTGTTTTGTTTTTATGTCTCAAAGAACATGACAGAAAAAGAGTTGGACTGTTCAAGCCCCAAACAAAATGGCACCTTGTCCACAGCGCCGCTCCATGTGCTTTTCTCGAATATGCATGTGTACAATGGCCATGTTCCCTATGTTGTCTAAGCAGTCTAACCTTATGAGGTAAACAAAAGTATCAGAAAAGAAAAGAATGAAAGCTGAGTCAAACGTTTAAACTAATTTTTAATGCAGAAGCACACGCAAGAAAGAATAAAATCAAAAATATATAATTAGAAGATCAAAATAGGGTGAGGAAATGAATTCACAATCCTTGCCTCAATATTCTCTATTTACAGTGAAGCAAAAAAAAAATTGATATAATTTTTGCAGATTTTTTTCCTCATTGAGAAATGAAATATGGAGGAGTGTAACAGTATGAAAACTACTGAATAACCTTCTACATGACAAGACATAAAATTTCATGGAAAAATTAACTTGAAAGTGAGGTGGGTCTTAACAAATTATGCAACTCCCTGCTATATCAAAGCTGATCCTCTAGATTCAACAGAACATGTATATCAAAGCGATTCTCTTTCCCCACTTTTATTACAATGAAATATTTAGAGTTCAGTAACTTGGCACATGAAATGCTGAGCTTGTAGGGATTTCTGCACACAATTCAGTGTTTCTATGACCAATGCTCTCTACCTCTGCAAAACCAAGAACCATTCAACAGAAGTTATTAACCAAGAGTATCAAGTACAAATTGTGCTCATGCTCACACATTCTACACAGTATCAGAGACAGTGCAGGCATTTTGCCTGAGTTCTAGACTTGTCATCTTGTCAGACAACCTAGAATTCTGCCATCTCTGAAAACTGAAATTTGTGGGGATTTTTTGTTTTTCTGTTCTCAAAAAAAAAAAAAAATGTTTTGACTATTCAAACAAAATAGTAAAAACAGATATGAATGCAGGTTTCTCTGACAATTGAATCCACAATTCCATTCCATTTTCATAGTATCATTGCATAATTCTTTAGGCTTCAAGTGGAAAACATGTTCCATGCATGCTTTGGTTGACAAACAAAAAAATCAAACGTGATTTAAATATGAATCTTTGTGCAAACGTGTTTCCATAACATGACGGCAAAAATATCTTTTTCTGTGGAAAAAAAAAAAGAAAAAAAAAACACTCTGAAAAAGTGGTTAAAAAGATTGTTATCAACTGAGGACTTAAACACAATGTAAGTGAAACAACAAACACTAATACATGGAATTTGTTTCATTTCTCACCTTGTCCTACACAAGTTATCAGTATATGAACCAATACAAGATGTAAGTAATTGCAAACAACTTTTTAAAAACCACGTTGAAAACAAACTCAGCTCATGTAAGAGATAAGAGTGCTATTAAATAGAACATCTAAAAGAACAAAATATGTCTGCTAACCAGGCTGTGTAAGTCTAGAATGTCTTTTCTTCACTTCCGGATTAAAAAAAAAAAAAAGAAAAAAAAAAAGGCTCAGCTGGGAAAAGAATCTGTTCCATGAAAACAATTACACATGTAGTTCTATAATTTCATGGATTATCAGTTAACAAAAGCTAAATGTAAAATAACTCCCGGATTGCATAAATTGCCACCTCTACTTCAAAATAATGCATATCAGGGTACTCTTTAAAATAAAAAAAAAGAATACCCTGCAAAGATGAGCTTTTTCATAATCTCAAGAGCTTTCTCAGAAAGTTACAACATAATTAACAACTTAATTCATCTACTGAAACATGATAACTGATCCATATATATCTTTTTTTAGTCTTCTGTACTGATAAAGTAGTAATTGACATAATAATTGAAAACTAACATATTGATGACCTCCTCCTAATTGCAGATTAAATATCAAAAATTCTATCCAAGGTTAAAAATTCAAATCCATCCTTTCTCTAAATATGTTTGTTTCAGATTTCCGGTTCAATGCCAATATACAACCATTTGGAAATACAAGTAGAGGCATTATAAAAAATTTTGTGTTTCTGGCTAGAGTGAAGCTCACAGCAGAGTACATCACATCTGGAAATATTTAGCATCTAACAGCAGGAAAAAAAACTTGTAAGCACCACTACATGTTGTTTTACTTGAGAACTTGGTTTTGAAGTGAATCAATGGCAATGAGAGATATTCTCCAATGAAAAACACAGAGCCTATGCAAGTAATAGATGACGAAGTTGTAACATAAAAGGATCTTAGAATGTAAAAAAATCTTTGTCATGCTATCTGATGAACTCAAGAAACTGTCTGTACAATGGAGAGTTCACAACCAAACTGTATGCTGTGTCATGGAACACTGTGAATGAGCACGACAATGGAGGATTGCTTTGACCAGCCTATTACTCACTAAATTACTCCTCTTGGCCAGACACAACAGTACACTCAAGAAGCTTTTCAAGCTCCCGGAGGTGGATATTTCATACGACACAACGGAGTGAACAAGCATAATAAAGAGGGAAAAAATCACGGTTGTGCTTTTTGCTTGAAACATACATCATGATACAGGGAAAATGTTTACTTCTTATTGTCATAATTTTATCAACTTTATGTGTAATCAATCTTTCGAGAACACGAAATAAAGTATTTTTTTCTTTACACTGCTTGTTCAACTCATACTTGCTTTGTCTGGCAAAGGGAAAAAATAGGAATGGTCACTATGATCTCCTATTCAATCATATGTTTAATGAGTCAAAAATACAAGTTTAAACTCCAAGTCAGTGGCAATATTCATAACGGCAACTTCTATGTCTTTTTAATTTCATTTATTACAAGGGACAAATAACCAGACATCTGACCTGCCAAGATATTTCATGCCGTAATCCATGCTTTTGTGCAAATGCTTGAAAAATAAATTCAAACAAAATCTTTATAAAAAAATGTTTAAAAAGTGAGAGCAAATATTTTGCTAAGTGCACATGTTGATCTTTAAAACCATCAATATATTATACATATAACGTAATTGTACCATGCCATGCAACAAAACCCCTTGGCCGCCATGGTAAGTTGCTCATCACACAGAAAATAGGAAACATCCTAAAGCCAGGAATCTGCCTAGGTTAATAAGAGCAGATTGCCGTATGACATGATTGAATGACACTGCAAAGGAAGCGCTGAGGATGAAGGAAATAATATATACAACAGGACGGACCTACTAGATTTTTCTAGGAGTTAAAATGTGTTGGAACCAGCCAGCCTGATGTTTAATATTCTATGATCTAGGGAAAAAAAAACTCTGAGACAAACAAAGAAAAAAAACAACACCTTGAGGATGTAAGAATATCCTTTTGCCTCTTTTCATGGAGGAAATCCTTCCACTGAGCTTGGGTTTAGAGTCAGGTAGAATTACAATTCTGATGGAATACTAAAATTTAGAACCTCCACGATAAATTGTATTGTTTCTTGTTTCAATTCCTTGGAGTAGACAGAACCAATCATAAGAATACAAATCCATGCCTGGGTTTAAAAGGCTCAGCACGAATTAGATCTTTGTTGGTCAAGCATTTTAGTTTCTTTCCACCAGAAAATTTCTGAAAAACTTTTTTTTAGAAATGGATATCCCCTCCCACTCTTGGATCATTCTGAACAAGTTCCAATGGAATAAAAAGAGAGAAAGAGAGAGAGAGAAGGAATGGGACGGACGGAAGGGAGACTGAAGGACGGTCTCCCACTCCCACTCCACATCCTTCGCGACCGTTTACAAGGCGGTATCGCGAGTCACGATTGGTTGTGTGCAGCGAGAGGGTTCATAGGTGATCCC
>JBCEWB010157674.1:0-10529 GCA_039654565.1 Peronia peronii
TCTATCTATCTATCTATCTATCTATCTATCTATCTATCTATCTATCTATCTATCTATCTATCTATCCATCCATCCATTCTGCTGCTTGTCCGTCTGTGCACGTCTGTCAGCCTATCTATCAATCAATCTATTTAATGTGTGTCTCTGTCCATCTCTTTATCTAATTGTTCGTCCATCTCTCGTTCATGGCTGCCTTATCTTTGCCTGCCCTGTCTGTCCAGAATGTCATATGTCTTTGGATATCTAACACATATGAAATACGACACGATGAAATCAGGCTCCCGTCAAATTTTGAGCATATGCAGTTATTGGTATCACCGTGGAGTTTATTAATTTCCCTTTCTGTGTGTGAAAAATTTGTTCTACCTTAAGGTACTGACAATTAAAGAAGATGGAGATGACCCGTACCTGCAGCTGAATTTTGTGAGAAAACTTTTGTTAACCCTTATTAGGCCATGCCACAAAATTAAATTTTCGGTCTTTTACTCAATCTGTTGAAACAATTTTAACCCTGAAATGTATTTTTAGATTGATATAGAAGGGTTCTATGAAGAAAAAAATAAATGTGTTAAACATTTATTCACTGTTGAAAAACACGTGATTTCTCTGGTCGCCCAAGTTTGACGACTGCCTGATTTCATCATGTCACGTCTCATGTATTTTTTTTTTACACCCCATTCCGTTACAACATCTTGTGAATACTATAAGCCGTACAAAAAAAAGTGTCAGCCATACCAATATTTAAAATGAGAGAGAGAGAGAGAGAGAGAGAGAGAGAGAGAGAAAGCGAGAGAGAGAGAGAGAGAGAGAGAGAGAGAGAGAGAGGCGACTCGTGCTGTGCTCATGCTCACAACTAATCTATATGATACCTGAGAGAAAGTTATTGTATTATTCTTCCATCTATGATCTTACATTCCTATCAAACTAATTCTTCTTCTTCTTCTTCTTTTTTTTCTTTTATTTTCAGATTACGAAGTGTTGTTGATGACTTACTGCCAGTCCAAATATGACGATAAATCAGATACTCGCCCACGGCTTTCAAGAATGTGTCGGAGCTTTCTGGCTGAGAGACAGATACACTGACTTTACTCTAAAGGTACAAGACACAACATTCAAATGTCACCGTTTTGTGCTCAGTGCTTGTTCTGAGTTTTTTAGAGCTATGCTGGAGTCAGGTATGAGAGAAAGTCAGGAGAATTCAGCCACTATTGAAGACGTTGACGAGAATACATTCTCCACCATTCTCCATGCCTTGTACACAGGCGTTGATGGATTAAACCAAGACAACGTTTATCAGGTATGGCTTATTGTACATCGATTACAGATCTCACATATGGTGAGGTGTTGCGAGAATTTTGCCATAAGAAATATCTCCATGGAGAACTATTTCAAAACATATCAGCATGCAAAACTGCTTGATTCTAATTCGGTGCTAAAGGGAATAGCAAACTTTATGATCAAGAATTTTGAAGAGATCAGGACCCCAGAGACTTTGCAAGAGCTGTCCCCGGATGAAATGTACACTGTACTACAAAGCAACAATTTAAAGGCCCAATCGGAGGATTCGGTGGTAGAGTCCATTATAACATGGGTTAAACTGGGCCCAAACTCGGACAATCTTCCCAAGTACTCTAAGACAGGGAATGCAAATATGCCTAGTGAAACATCCTCACAGGAGACAGTCGTCTGTGGATGTGAGAACAAGGCCATGAAAAGGAACCAACAGGTCGATGACAGAGCGAAGCATATGAAGAGACTTTTCTCAGTAACACGACTGTTTCTAGTGAGTCCTGAATGTCTCGAGAAAGCCTTGCGTTTTGCCACAACCCGGAACGACCCCTCAGATGCTTGCCAGTTATTGATTGATGCAATGATGTATCAACAGAAAGTGGAACGTCGACAGTTTCCCTGGCCCACACCTGCCATACACAGAACTACCAGTGATAAGGAACATGTCATGATGTTTCTAAACACCGCTAAGAAAGAGTTCCAAGTTTACAGACTTCAAAGAAATGTCATCTGTAAGACTTCGATCGGGTGTCCTGTTCAATCTGATACATTCTTTGACTTCTGTGTGCATGACAATCACCTCTTTTGCTACAATTGCAGTTATGCAGTAACTATCAATGACAAAAGATGGATGAAGGTCTGCGACAGCTACATGTGCTGTTTCCTTCATGAAGCCATATGTTATGTAGCCCACGGCAGTAATGTGTATGGACTAGAAAACAATCGACTTTATCGATTCTCTCCAATATCTGGCAAAGGCCTTGTCGGGGAATGGGAGACACACTTCACTTTCAATCGCTCTTTTTCCACAATGATCGTGTTCCGAAACAGTCTCATCCTTTTTCCCTCACAAAATTTAGATGTTGGTTGGTTGGACTTGAACCTGAAGAAAGAGCAGAGAGTAGCCTCAATTGAGGGTCCAGTTGATGACATGGTCACCTTTTGTAACAAAGATGACACGTACATTTTACAGAGGAATGGATTTCTGCGGAAAATTATCAGTCCAAATGCCGAAGAACTCATTTTCAATTTCATAACAGAACTTTGGACCGGTGAATGGAACCTGAGAGGGGCATTGTTGTTCCGAAGTCAGCTGTTTGTTTTCGGCTCTGATCTTCCGGCAAATGATCAGATCAATGTGCCATCTCTGGAAGGTGTTTTTGAAAGTGTTAAAGTTGTCAACATCAATAGTAACTTTCCCTGCTGGCCGATGGTCATACCTAAATCGTGGCTAAGTTAAAAATCCCCAGCTGTCAACTTTTTATTCAGATTTCCAGCATTCCTGTTCTTGGCAGAGAGATAAATGATATGTGCATTTCTAATTCATTCATCATATGCTAAAAAAAAAAAATCTGCTTATCTTTGGAACAGGCTAAGATCAATGAGGAAAAAATATCTCATTTCATTATAGTGTATTTGGTAGGCGGTGGCAGTCAAAAATATGTTAAACAACTTCCCATTGTTTCAGCCAGTGAACGCAGCAGACAAACAAAAACAAAAGAAATCTATAAACAGCGACAATGAAAACAAAAAATTAATAAGTTAAGCAAACAGTTCCAATTCCAGTTCTTTGTTGAGATTCTGTTCCATTTCGGCGCGTCTCAGGTGGCGGTGCCATATCGAGATGTTAGTCTCCTACATTTTACGTGCTAGACTTATGCCTTTGTATTTGATCTGCGCCTTTGTCCACCTTCCTGTTCCTGCGCTTACACCGGCCGCGGAGTGGAGTGCTGGATCAAAGCAAACAGTTAAGCGATCATAGCAGTTTTCAATGAGTAAAATGCGACCATTATGTTTTTAACTATTTTGAAGGATAAGTTTGTTTTTTTGTCCAAGCTCTGGCTATGTTAGATCTTTCCAGTATGGACCATTGTCTGTACGCGGGTTCTCAAGAACCGACATCTCTGTCTTCTGTCATTCTGGGCCAAGTTAATAAATTTCTGAGACACAACTCCGGCAAAAATGTAAAAATATGGAAATGTTGCTCAGACAGATGGAGTCTCCTCACTCGGACATTGACCAAAGGATGCACCAATAGTGGATGACTTGGGTAAAACATTACAAAGTACCTTCTTTTCTGCTGATCTAAATCGTGTTGAAAGCCTCTTCACCGTAATTCAATGACATCTGGGACTTTCAGTATTGTACGTTTATCGCTTTATGACACTTCAAAACTTAAGAACTGGGAGGTGACTTAACAGTTAAGGCATCCATAATTTAGAAGACCAAGGCCTGCAAATGACCGTTTTGTTTGATGATGAGTTTATCAAGCTTATTTATCTTGTATTACATACGATGTAGTTATTCGGGATCTATAGGAGATCATCTTCACTTCACCTCTCTCCAATCCCCTCCCCTCTCAGCCATCCCACATAAGATAATCAAATAAAAAAGTAAATCTATTGAAATGTATTTAGAAACCGTTGCACTCACGGAAAAGAAAATGTCATTTAACAATCGAGGCTTTTTCTTTCTTTTCCTTCCTTCATTTTTTCCAAATTAGCATTCATTAATTTACTTAACACCGTGTGAAAAACACTTTTTTTTTCATTTGTAGTGTAGTCTTCTTAGATCTAGATATTTGATACTAAAGATATGTAGCGAAGGTTTTATAACTGGAGTAGTCTTTTCCAATTCCCAGTATTTCTCTGTTGATTTATATATATGTATTTAAGTTGTCAATGTATGTTCAAGCATAATATTGTCTATGTATGTAAACATATAACGAGAGAGAGGGAACAGTATTATAACCTCCAAAGACGGGCTATAACTCCTACATCTAGGGTTAAATACTGACTGCTCAAAAGTCAGTAAAGCATCCAGAAATAACATCAATATAATTATTAAGTCAGTGTCAATAATGAGCTTTCATAGTAAGTAAAATATTGCCTATTCAAGAAATATGGCACTTCATTGAACGAAGGTGATAGTGCTGGATTTCTTTCGTAGCTCTTTGCTAACGGATTACGTAGGCCTATGTTATGGGAATAAATAATTAGATCAAAAATGTCAAACTGGTAGTAAACGTTACTCTTCACATGGCCAGAGTCTTGGCCATTTAGAAGTTGAACTGGGATTATAAACAACGTCAACAGTGACATTGTAAACAACGTCAACAATGACAATGTAAACAAGGTCAACAATGACATTGTATACAACGTCAACAATGACAATGTAAACAACGTCAACAATGACAATGTAAACAAGGTCAACAATGACATTGTATACAACGTCAACAATGACAATGTAAACAACGTAAACAATGACATTGTAAACAACGTAAACAATGACAATGTAAACAACGTAAACAATGACATTGTAAACAACGTCAACAATGACAATGTAAACAACGAAAACAATGACAACGAGTATCTTCTTTTTAATTAAACGCCTTTAATGTTACTCTGCCTTTCTTCTTGTCTTCCTAATTATCGTTGCTGCAAATGATTAGATCGAGCTATACAACAAAAATTTATAACGCATTAATTGTTTATAATGCAGTCTGTTCAACAATGTAATCAATGTAATGCTTTCTATCACGTGACAATTCACGACGTTGAACTCTAGCATCACGCAAGTTCTGAGAGATTTAGACTAGAGCCAGTCCATTATGATCATCAACATTTCGTTTGGAATAAAAATTTGCAATGTAATATCATTCCCACAAGATGACCAGCTTTGATCAGTATTTGGAACGATTATCCACAGAAGTTCAGCATAGGATATTGCAAGACGTCGGACAAGCTGGTAGAAGTACAAGTCATAATGTTTTGATTTGTCCACTGTTTTTCCCAAATAGCATCATGCCAACAACATGCTGAACTCTATATGCAAATAGGGTGCTGACAATCGATTTGTTCCGAGAAAGCGACAGGATGGAAATCCCTGTGTCTATTTTTAGCACGGGGGTACAAGCACTCTAAATTCTTCACAAGTTTGCCACACTTTTCCGTTTGACCCTGTTACGGTGGGTAGGAATTGTATGACTAAAACTCTTGTTGTTAACCTGTTGAACCCGGATGCTTTCAAAATAATAGTAATAGTGAGTAGTGTTAATGATATAATGGCGTAGGGAAACGTCTGACGTACTTCCGGCGTCGGAGTATTTTGACCGAAATCTTATGGTCTACTATTGCGTTCTGTATTCGTCTTTCAACCTGCTAGTGGAGATTATCTCGAGGTCTACTACTGTTGAGGAGTGTTCTATTTTTAGCAGGGGCACAAACACTCTGCTGGAGATTTCCAGATCTGCGCTTAGTCGACTATAAACTACAATGTATCTGTACTATACCACCATGTCATCCCTACATAGCTTGCTGGCTCTACATTCTGTGTACTCAAATCGCTGCTGATTCCCTCCAGTCGTCTCCACTTAAAAGTAAGATAATACAGCATCACGGTACATATGTTAGAGGAATATAGACACCCTAACTCTTTGTATAGAACGTATAGAATATATAGAATACACATATGCATATAGGCACGTTCTGTTTGGGCGGGACAAACACATGTGGAAAGCAAATGGACAATAAAATAGATGTATTAAGAAAGTGAACAAAATTGTTAAAGGACCTCATGGGTACATCAACACAAGCTCACCATAATTTAAGAGGATTCTATGCATCGACTCTATAATCAATTGATATTTTCCCAAACAACTGGATGTTTGCCATACATAATAAATAAAAGTGAACGGCACGCTTAGGAAGATGAAGCAACGTTCCAAGAGCCTGTCTTATTCTGTACTATGCTATTCGTGACATTTTGAATGTTCCATAATTCTGTTTTATTCTGATGCTATTCATAATGTTTTCTTTATTCCATGATTCTGTCTTATTTTATATGCTATTCGTGCCATTTTCAAAGTTCCATGATTCTGTCTTATTCTAATGCTATTCATGGTATTTTCAATGTTACACGAGTCTGTGCTATTCTATGCTATTTGTGATATTTTCAATGTTCAATGAGTGTGTCTTATTCTATAGGCTATTCGTGGTATTTTTGTCTGCATGGAAGTGTGAATGTATCTTACATTGTGTCTTATCACCTGTGAATAGAATATTATTTTTTGAAAACAAATCAAGTTATTTTGACTTATCCTATCAATATAAGATCATGTTACTCACACTATGCACGCATGTAGCGTCATCACCTTCAACATTTGACCTTCCAGTGCAGCATGACAGGCTATGTACAAACGATGTCCAGGCTCCGATCTTGAGGCCTGCGCTTCCTTTTAGAATTTCTGCTCATGGGAGATCGATGTGCCCTGTCCTACTACGCCCCTTTACCAGACAAACGAGGGATTGCACAAGCAGTGCAAACAGGAAAAAATTACTCTTGTGCCCTCTGCTTGAAACAGACACCATGAACAAATTTTTAAAAAGTATGGTGCTTTAAAAAGTAAATACATGCTTGTTTTCTTCATATTGCTATAATTCTATCAGTTAAAAAAAAAAAGAAAACAAAAATGGTGATCAGTCTTTCGAATTACGTAAAGTAAAGGGATTTTTTTCCTCATTACACCGCTTCTCAACACCTCTTCTGTCGGGCAAAGGGAAGTAATAGGGCTGCTCAAAGGCGACCGAGTCCCTCTTTTGGTAGAGCCAGTCAGGGGCAGATAATCTGCGAAACGATCTCCCATTCAGCCTTTATTATTATTATTATTTTTAATAACACTGGTTATGCGTCCACATATTCCTTGACCTGCCTCAGGACCTTGTTCACTGTACGTTCTCAGCTGGACATTTTGACAATTTGTGTAGTGTTACTTACTTTGGCAATAACTCGTACACCAAACACCGCACCGAACCATAACTGCCCAACAATATATTAGCACGACTTTTCTCAGAATAGGCAGGTTCTAAACAGCATTGCACACACATGTATTGCATATTTAAATGCCTTTCAGCGCTTTGGATTATAAGGAAGTACTCTTGTAGACTTTTGTTTTTTTTCTTTGATGTTTCATAATAATAAAAAATGTGGATAGGAATAATTTGATCTTAAAATGTCAGTATCCAATATCTGTTGGAGATTGACATAATGTTATTTAACATGTAAAACACTGTAATCCATTCATTTCATAGATGATGGACATACCATTATTTCAGATTTTATGTATTTCTTATTACTTGGTATAAATGACATGACCTTATGTAAAATTTTGATTCAGTATAGTTATGACCTCAAGTTAAAATGTCAAGGTAATATAGTCATGACTACTTACGTTACAGCACTTTATTTGTTCAATTACTTTGTTGTCAGGTTTCGAATATTTATAAAAGATGGTAGCACAGAGCTGATTTATTCTTTTATTTTTTTTTGTTTTCATTCAAAATTGAGATTTCCGCCTTTTTTTGCTTTTCTAATATCGTTTTACAGGGTTACTAAAAAAAGAATGAACTGATTTCATGACGCATTGCCTCAGTTCTCAAGCATCGTCATGGAATGAGTCAGTGATCAGAATTTGTAAGAGTAGTTTTCTACGTTTTTGAATAGCTGTCACAGGGGCACTGCATTGCCGTCATTTGTAAAATTACATTATATGCAGGTTTTGGTTAAGATGACTTTTGTAAAAATCAATTTAACCACCAAATTTTGTAAAAATCAATTTAACCACCAAATCGTAACGCATCTTCCTATCTGGGTTCTTGTTCGGCTTTCAATACCTGTCCCTCGTTTTTTTTTTTTTTTTCACATCTATAGTAGATTATATAGAATAAAGTTTTCATATTCATTATCCTGTACTCATTCATCTGTCTTTATTCAATCCCTCGTCTGTTTATTTATCCTCACACATATATGCTCAGTCCATTGTTTGTCCATCCATTCACCCATTTATGTATCTTGTCCATCCATCCATCTTTTCTAACTTCCGCAAATCACAGTAACACACATACGCACGCACACACACACATATACTCCGACACAAACACACTCATCCTTCCTCTCCACTAAAACAGGGAAAGCACACAAGGAAATAATATTTTCTCTGACCTCTCAGTTTCAGTTTCACTCAGCTATTATGCCTCTTGTTCACGACACACTGACAGTGAATACAAACCTTTCTCTGCCTACACTGTCAAGTATATCTCTACTTTTGACAGTTTAATTAAGAAAAAACAGTCTTTTTGTCAAAACTGAATACAAGTTTGTACTTCCAAAGTTACATCGATTCATGGTGACGAAAATTTGACAATCGGTCCCTCCATTTCCCTTCTCGTCCCTTGCCACTCTCCGTCCCCCGCCCCTCTCCCACACCAGACCGAAAACTAAAATAATAATACCCCAATAATAATAATAATAATAATAATAATAATAATAATAATAATAAACCAAAAGAGCAGGAGACTTGTGTGAACTCACAGAGATCAGAGTGCAATAACAATATTGAAGATCCATAAGTTATTTAGGTGAATTTAAACCCACTTGCAGGGTCTTTGGCAGTCTGATTATCGCAAAGTGACGAACACGCATAAGAATGAAATGGGGCATTCGTCACATCGCGAAAATTGGGTCGTGCTGATACTGTTATAACTGTGTCAGGTCGAAATAGCAATAACTGGCCAACTATGACAGCCTACCCTTCATTGGTCCTTCATACATGCATTCAAATAACACTCGCTTTGACAGTAAAGAGAAAAAACAAACAAACAAAAAAAAAAAAAAACAAAGAACAAAACTGCACATAACGACAAAGAAAAAAAAGCAGCAGTGGAACGAGTAGACACAGTGGCATTTCGGACGTGTAGTTAGTCAGTTTCACTATCACTGCTCCAGACGGATAGTTTCACTTTCACGTCTACACCACACAAGGCAAGGCCATTCCTGGAAATTCGTTGTTTCTGCCTACAGTGCTAAGGACTTTGTTCCGGTTTAACATCTGCACACACTCGTGATCGCGTCAGTTCATGGATACCTACTGTTTCAGTGTTTGGACACGGAAGACTGTGGCGTGTTTAAAGTTAGTCTTTCTTTTTTTTTTTCTATCTCCCTCTCTCTCTTTCTCTCTCTCTCGAGATAACCTCC
Organism: Peronia peronii; assembly: GCA_039654565.1. Classification (NCBI taxonomy): domain Eukaryota; kingdom Metazoa; phylum Mollusca; class Gastropoda; order Systellommatophora; family Onchidiidae; genus Peronia; species Peronia peronii. Next base: position 9,541 of record JBCEWB010157674.1, read on the forward strand.
ACCAGGAGGTTGAAAGACGTAATTAGAACGTAACGGAAAAATCTCTCTCTCTATCAGTAAATTAATCTGTCTGTCTGTCTATCTACTAACATTTATCAGTTAATCTAAATGTCTGTCTGTTCTTCTATCATTCTACTGTCTGTCTTTGTGTGTTATCTGATCTGATTGTGTGCCTGTTTATCTGACTATCTGTTCGTCTGTCGATACAGTTAAGTAATGTCCGTTTTATTTTCTTACGTTTTGTTCAGATCTACGAGCATTTCATTTAATCTTCTTTTTCATCATAGTATATCGAAGTTGCTTTTAAATAGCTTACATCTCTAAGTGAAACCCATCCGCCATTTTGCAGATCCTATGTCATTGTAATGTGTCTGTCGGCTGTGCATCTAAACATCAGCGATCAATAAGCCTGTACAAATTTCACATAGCACGAAGTAGGACCAGAAAATGTCGAGACCTAACCCTGATCTATTTCGACGTAACACATTAACATGTGTATATCAGATAGCACAGTATATAGACCAAGGGAAAGTCGAGACTTAACCCTGACCTATTTCGACGTAACATGTATGCATCAGATAGCACAGTATGTGTACCGGTACCAAGGTAAATGCTCACCCATTTCTAGACCAAGAAGCTTCGCTGGGGATCACGTCGATTCTCGGTGAGGAAAACTTGACAATTAACCTCTCCCTGCCCCTTCTCTCCCTCCACACTCCCCCTCCCCCCTACAATGGGAGATCGTTGTGCTCGGCCCTATTACTTCCCTTTAGCAGACACAAGGGGGACTGGACAAACAGTGTAAAGAGGAAAAAAAATCACTCCTGCGTTTTTTTTTACTTGAGACATACACCATGAAAAATTCCAAAAAAAAAAAAAAAATGATGTAAAGAGAATCTGCCTACCTACCTAAATACCTCTATCTATCTATCTATCTATCTATCTATCTATCTATCTATCTATCTATCTATCTATCTATCTATCTATCT
>JBCEWB010157685.1:0-10529 GCA_039654565.1 Peronia peronii
TCTATCTATCTATCTATCTATCTATCTATCTATCTATCTATCTATCTATCTATCTATCTATCTATCTATTTAACCGTCTTTTTAAAAAAGGGATAGACGATCAACTTTTCCTTCAGCAAGAAATATTCTCCAAATTTGATTTGCTCATGGCGAATATAGATTTTTGTTTATTTTTTTTTAAACTGTCTCCTGGAATGAAAAATGTAGGCCATAGTTTGGCTGTGTGCTACCCCTGACAGCTTCATATAATACATGATTGTGTCCTAGTTATATCAGTCGTTTTCATTCTGGGGTGGTACGTCTTGTGGTCTTAGCCTTTCCCTTTGTTTTCTAGCGTCGTGGTTTTCTGCGTCACCTTCCACTGTAACCGCTAACTTGATATAACTTGACGTTGATCGCAGCAATGCTGTTGATGGTGTTAGTGGTATTGACTTGATGTTGACTGCCGGGGTGTTGTTGTTTGTGATGGCACTGTTGTTGTTGTTGCTGATGTTGGTGGTGATGTTATCTCTGTCCTGTGTTGTTCCTATTGTTGTTTTTCTCTAAATGTTGGGATAAATACAACACTAAAGCATGATGTGATAAAGTGGCATTCAATTAGATATGGCAAATGTTTATGAGTTAAAGTTTTCAGCACAGTTATAACCTTTTGAGGTCAGGACATCTAATTGCAAACCTAGTGCTTTGTTAACCGTCCTCTAAGGTACACTTAGTGAGGAAGACAGTGAATGGGTCTGTTTCTTACTACTTTGACATATCCATAGGTATTAGGACCACTTTGTCCGCACGGGCGAACAACTTTAAGGTCGAACCATGTAACGAGAATCTTGTTTTTGTCATTTTTGTTGTTGATGTTATTGTTTCCGCTTTTGTTTTTGCTAGTGTTGTTTGTTGTTGTTGTTGTGTTGTAGTTGTTATTTACTTTTTGATGTTGTACATATTTTATATATTTTTCTAGTGGTTCATAGATATCTGAATAGATGACATTATCCGTCCACATGGCGGAAAATTTAATTACACATATCCAGTACGAAATTAACCATTAAGCAAATAAGCTTGGAGCATCGCAGAAAGATGGAAACCACAGGATTTTTCATTTTGCATTGTTAAAAGACAAATTTAATCAAATTTATTATAAGAAACGTTTTATTAATTTTTCATTAATTAATTTGTCTCTCCTTGTTATTACCTGCCTTGCTTGGAGCCTTAGGCCAAGTGCAGAAGCCGACGTGTTATGTACGATGGATTTTAAGGATGGGAACACGAACTTTGCAATGAAAAAAAAAAGTAGAAGAAAACATTTTAAAAACGAGTTAAGTGGAATTGTACATTGAGACGGTATTACTTTTTATCTTCCTCATTATGGCTTTGCATTGTTAATATTTTTAATCATCGAAGCCATGTCTATACCCAGGAAAGTTTAAGTGTATTAGGTGTCATTACTGTTAGACAATATTATTTGGGGATTTGTGGTGAAGTTGCTTTAATGAATTAGATAAGTCACATGTAAACTATGACGCCTTTTAGAAAACTCTTGAAGCATTGTAAATGTATGATTTAAAACATTTTTTTCTTTTTGTGACGGTTAACTAGATCCTGACTATTGACATTGCATAAGTTCTCTTTTTGTTGTTGGTGTTTTGGGAAGACAATTTAGTTTTCAAGGACTGATATGAGGGCACTAAGATCTTTTGAGTGCTTAGAGCTTCTACAGGTTTTAATCTAAATCTGAACATATCACGAGGGCCCAGTGAGTGTAAAATGGTGAGAATGACTGGCCCTTATCGCGTTCTGGCCTAATACATGTAGAGCACATGCACCAAGGAGTGTTATTATTGTGCAACGCTGCAAATATTTCATTTGTTTATCATTTTTCCAGCCGACCTTGACATGAATTTGTACGCGTGGGGTTGTCTTCCATTTTCTTACCTTTAGCTCGACATGTCAATGGAGTCTTTTCGAACCGGCAGCTGAAAATGAGGACAACAAATTTGGGCCGTCGTTTCTTCCCTTTGCATTATACTCATAGTCAAAGGGCCCTTAAAAAGCCTGGAAATAAACACGTAATATGAACTATACTCTGTGTTAAGATGGCATAAGTAAACAAATTAAACAAACTTTGGAATATTTCATAAATAGAAAAAAAAAAACTGGCATTCATATCGAAGAAACGGTGAATATTGTCATTCTCAAAAAAGATCTTCATCGAGAATTGCAAAGTCCATGCGATTGTTCAACGTGGCTGCAATCGTTTTTACCTGTGTGAAGTGCGAATAAAATCCTACCTGGTATGTTTGGTTCAAGATTCTTCAGGGACGATGCCTTGCAGTTTAGGAAATCTAGAGAACATTCTTCATGGACCATCAGTTGAAAACACCCACAATGACAAAAGATCCCGGATCACATTGTAGTAACAACGACACAGATGTCTGTGTTTCTCAAATGTTCAGCAGAGCATCCTGCAGCTGTCCTATTTTACCTTTGACTCAGAACCTGCGGACGAGCATGCCAATATTTGAACATTCTTGCTAAGATTTCCGCCCATGGATGAAAGACTGACCTCGGCATCTTCTTTGTAGATCACATCTGGGGATTCTTTCATTTGGAATTGACAGTCATTTTATTGAGAAACTGACTCCTAAGATCATTTTATAAAGAGTCTGCCATTTTAAACCCGAAACGAACTGAATCTGAAAATCATTTTGTAAGGTTACTGCCAGAATGCATAAACGCTGAAAGCCATTTTTTAAAGATGTCATATATAAACTGATTCTGAAGCCATGCTGAGAGACTGTCACTTAGATGCTGGGCGATCACTGTGGGCCAGTTGAAAAAGAAACAAAGTGGGCAAGGATAATTTTAAAATATTCACTGAGAAAATCAGACATCTTGACTGTTTTGGATACTTTCATCATATCCCAGAATCTAATTCTTTAGTATTTACCATTTAAAAAGTTTTAAACAATCACAAGAATGCTTACTTTGATATAACTGAACTATGAGATAGCTGACCATTAACAGCGAATAATCGATTTTAGTCTGTGAAATTTAAAGTACACTGTTTTTCTCCCGCCCCCCCCCCCCGCCCCCTTTTTTCTCCTTTTTTATGTGACAACATTTGAACATGCATTGATCACGGCTAGGACTCATGATAAACTTGTGTATAACATGCACCTTTGGTCCAATTATTTTCTTCGTGTGTGGCCAGAATTAGAATATCAAAGAGAAAAGAAAATATACATAAGTAGAGCAATAGTGTATCATTAATATTGCACTATCGTTTTTTGTTGTTGTTTTTTTTTTTACTGTTTTCCACAGCTGTCCGTCTCTCCAATCCAGTGTTTCGTTAACACCAGGCCAAAGAATGTAAAAGTTTACCTGTACTCCTAGTGCAGTTAGTTGCATTAGACGTTGTGCTGGTGAAACAGGCACAGTGCACTGTGGATCTCTGACGTGACAAGCGTCACACACAGGACGGTCTGCTTCCTCCATCTGTGATCCACGTCGTTCGGGCTGTGTCTCGCAAGGTAAGTACTGGTGAAAAGGCTTTCTGACTTCCTTTTTCTCCTTCAACAAAGTTATGATTATGGTGACCACGTTCTAGTGACACTTTCCCGTCCTTTTTTTTTTTAGTGTGCTTTGGCAAATTAATTTGTGCAAGAATTTTAAGGTGAAAAAGAAAGAAAGAAAAAGGAGAAAAAAAAAAAACTTGAATATAGAATTTGTCTGTTAAGGATAACCCATCTTATTTGCAGTTGCTGTTTGCTAAGATATAATGCATATTTATATTCTGCCATCTCTGACAATGATAAAAAAGAAGTGAGTCATTTACGAGGGCGCTGAAGTCCACATCTCGATCGATTTTGAACTCTGCGCCTCGACCGTGAATGTCTCAGGTTGTCGGTTATTGGCTAAGGGACCAATAAATTAGATAGGAGTATTGCAGTTAACCGTAGGTATCCTTTATGTTGTGGGACTGAAAACTACTTTGTGAGAGACAAACGCTTACATATACATATATAGGGTATAATCAACCTGGTGATATTATACAGTTCTCAATTCAATTCATATAATTGATTTTTTTTTACAGGCAGCTGTTCGCTCTGCTTACTGAACATGACATATTGGTCACTAAATCAATATGTTTGTTATTGTTGTTGTTATTTGTATTGTTGCTGTAGTTGTATAATCAGTTATTTGTTGTTGTTGTTGTTGTTGTTGCTGTTGCTGCTGTTGTTAATGTTGTTGTTGTTTTGTTTGTTTGCTTGTTTGTTTGTTTGTTTGTTTGTTTAATTGTTTCTCCTTTTGTGTGTGTGTGTGTGTTTTTTAAGATATCTCATTCTTTGTTAATCCTAAAAGTGTCAGAAGAAATTACTGCTGGAGTACCAAGGTTTCTATTACGGTCGGTATTCACGCTCCAGAACCGAGTTCAAATCTAAGGACAATATCACCCAGAGATATTTAGATATCATTTAGAAAGCCTTTGCTAATATACAGCCTTGGTTTTAAACTTCACTTGTGCTATCACTTTCCGTTTATCAGCAGCGTCACTGGCGGCACTAATTTTCCATGTGAAACTTATCACCGCCCTCGATAGAGCCAGTTTGTTCGTAAATACCACCATAACTCTGTCAGTAGTGTTAGTGACACAAAATACCCTGATAACTTACGTATTCCTCACTTAGATTATGTCTGAATTATTGAATGGGGCATTAGCATCAATAGGTAACGGTCTTCTGAAGGTGAGACGGGCGGTTCCGTTGGATCTGCACACGGCACTCAGAGGAAATTCGAGTCTCCAAAACAGTGGTTGCTAGCCTTTTTGCTCTCGCGACCTCTTACCCAAAAGCTTGAAGCCTATGTGACCCCCTGCTATCAGCAGTTTGATTTACACTTTTTCCTGAATTGGAGCGGCAAAGAAACAACAAACAGAAATTTATTAAAGAGTCCTGTGATTATTTATTAGCAAACTTATGTCGTCATTCTAATGCCACTGAACCCTTGTAACACACGTTTGTTTGTTTGATTGTTTATTTATTTATTTGTTTGTTTGTTCACTAAAACAAAAAACAACAAAATACGTAAGAGCATGAAAAAAATGGAATTGATGAGTTGGAATTAATTTTAGCCCAAGCCACCTCTGACAAGGTCATGCGACCCCAGTACCAAAGGAATCCTTGCTCTAAAATGTGTCCGAATCAGGTCATCGGGTTGCCTCGTCTGATTTTCTGCTGTTGCATTCCGGCATTCCAAATTACTTCTGTTGTTTCAAGTTGAATAACTGATTTCACTACTTTTAAACTTATTCTCTTGTCATACTGTATTTTTATCGCACGAACTCTTAAATTTTCTGAAGCAATGACCGAAGAGAGCAATTCGGAAAGGTTTTCTTAATCACTTTATGACTAATTACATTTTTTTTGTTATTGTTGTTGTTTTGTTGTTGTTGATGCTGTTGTTTGTTTGTTGTAAGTTGATTTTTTTTTCCATTGAGACAGGAAAAAATATGGACGAAAATTGAATTTAAAACTGATTTTTTTAAAAATGGGCTCTTTTTATGGAGACTGTGTGGTTGTTTGACGTTAATATAAAAAGCGGAGAGAGTAAGGAACCTTATGCGAGGGAGCCTTATGGCCAAGTAATTAGGCGTCTTCTCCTTGGCAAAACGTCAACAGTTCGAATCCTATCGAGGGATGGGAAAGAATTGGAGCCTGCTGACTTTTTCAGTGGTCAACAGTTCCTTGGTTTTTTGAGTAGGAAAGCCCGATGTCTAACCTTCTCGGATGAGGGCGAATATATTTCGGAGATCCCGTGTCTACATTACGCTAGTTGCAGAACCCTTGGATTTAGATTGAAGAGTAGGTGTTCGCGCAAAATTGCCAAATTTCTTCCCAATAATTTCTTCTCAACAACCCTTTTCACACACTTTAAGCTAAAATAATCTTACTCTCTGAGCATTGAAAGACTGCGATACATGCATAATGATAATTTTTTTAATGAATAAAAAGTATTGCTGTACCAAGACGTTGATGATGCTCATTCGAGTATCCTTCCTTTTCTTTACTGCTACAGATATATGGGATTTTGGCATCTGATCGAAATAATAATAATAATAATAATAACAATAATAATAACAATGAATAACATTTATATAGCGCCTCACTCCTGAAGGGCTCAAAGCGATTTACAGACCCAAAATGTTTTACAACCACATACACAAAATATGCGTCAATACAAACAGGGACGACAACATACATACATAATCATAACATAGCATACATACATGATCAGAGATATGATCTCGTACATAATAACCTAATGCAACTGAAACCCATACTTAAGTTTGTAGACATGATTGACAACCATAATCTCGAGGGAAAAGCTGGAAAACGCTACGCAGACTGACAGATGCTTGTTGAACAAGTATGTTTTTAGCTGTCGCTTAAATGATTCCAGGCTTGAACAGTTGCGAATTCACCCAGGCAACGCGTTCCAAATTAAAGGCACTGGATAAGAGAATGCTCTATCATCATATTGTTTCATATGGGAACGATGAATAGAAAGGTGGTTAAGACTCTTAGATCTCAAATTTCTGGAGGGGACATAAGGGCATAATAAATCTCCTAGGTAAGCTGGTGCGATAGACTTCTGAGAGCGAAAACATAAAGTTGCCACCTTTTTTTTTTTTTTAAGCCTTTCAATCCCAAGAAAGCAGGATTATCTGGACTTTAAGTAGCTGACTAATTTTGGTGAGAATTTTTGTGGGTAGAGATTTGGAATTTGGAAATTTTGCCCGGACAGCGGCACGCAGCCTACTCTTTCATCGATTTTGAACTGCCAAGTGTTCTTTAACGTGCGTAACGTACATACGGGACCTCCGAAATATATTCGCCTTTATCTGAGAAGGTTAGATGTCGGGATTCCCGACATACAGGAAGCCAGGGGATCGTGGAGTCACTGAAAAAATGCAGGTTTCCATCTTCGTGTCTTTCCATCCCCCGATGCAGGACCCGCGAGTCGATCCCTGCCATCTTGTTGCCACCTTGTGTTCAATCCTGGCTTTTATAGGTAATCAATCTGAATAAAGGACTGGTGGACGTCGAGGTTCTAAAGGCTAAGCGGGATGCACTGTTCTGTATCTTTGAAGTTTAACATGCTTATCGTCTTGTGCTGTTATTGATGGGCTTTTAAAGTGTCTAGGACTCTAAAATAGCTGAAATTAGTTTGCTATGTCAGTATTCACATAAAGTAGATCTATGACTATATGTTCTGTCAGACTGATGAAGCCTACGACTATGTCCATTTGATTGCAGTAGTATCATACGCTTAAATTTTTATTCATTTTCATTTTATTCATTTATTCATTCATTCTCCTTTCTATCTATTTATTTTTATATTTATTTGTTTATTGATTGTAATCATTTAATTATTTATTTATTATTTCTTTTCAATTATTCAACAATTTATTTGTGTATTATTATATATTTGTTTGTCATTTGCTTCTTGATTTATTCCTTTATTTAATTACTTATGTGTCATAAGAAATCTAGTATAATTAAAACGTACACAAACCTGTTAATCAGAAAGTTAAAGGACTTCCGAAGTGACCTTGTCAAAACACATTTGTTTTGTACACTAGATTTTAACCTCGGAGTTATCTTAATTCCCACATAAAGCACATTGAACTGTCATACTTTGGCCTTTTTTTCCCGATGTTTGCTCAGGTTGAGAAAGGGAGAAAAAAGAGTGAAAAAAGAGCGACAAAACGATTTTTTTTAACCCCTACCTCACTGGAAAACAAAAGAAAAGACAAGGGAATTCAGTTCTCCTACTCGAAAAGAAAACAAGGGTCAAGGACAAGGTCAGAAAATCATGTCTCTCTGTACTAGGCCTATTGTGGACCATTTCAGTATGTCTGGAATATAATGGTAAAATTAAAATATTAAACAAATCGGGATTTTTAAAGCTTCACGAAGAAGCCGCGTGCCATCGACATGTTTCATGATCGTGCAGGTCTAGAGTGACATGATTATTTTGTCATAGCGTCCGTCAGGGTGACGAGGAGGATGTCAACATTGGGTGTCAAGAAGGGTCTGCTAGAAAAAGGAAGGAGAAAGTGTTGGGGAGGAGGAAGAGGGGAGGATGAGGTGGGGGAGGGGGCTGGAAGGAAGGAGGAAGGGAAGAAGGCAATGAAAAAATCCAGGTAGATCAAAGTTGGAAATTTTCACTAGACCTTCTCTAACAAACTTGGGGAAAGGGGGGGGGGGGGGAGAGGGAGGGAGAGAGAGTGGGCAATGAAAGAGAGAAGGAACATGCATGTGACAGAAATAGGAAAAGAGCGTGACAAAAAAGAAATACTATGATGGAGAGACTGTGCAAGAAATAAGACAGAAAGAAAAAACGAAAGGAAAGAAAAGAAAGAAAGAAGAGAAGAAAAAAGAAGAAAGGAAGAGAGAAAAACAGAAAGAAAAAAAAACAGGCGGGAGAAAAATGAAAAGGAAAGGGGGTATAGACAGGGAGAGGAGAGAAAACGAAAGAGAGAGAGAGAGAGAGAGAAAGAGAGAGAGAGAGCTCAGGGTAAAGACACAACGTTGAACTCAGTAGAACTCGTCGACACTGTCATTGGACACGATAACGCTTAATGCAATGGGCAATATGGCGAGGGTTTGTGTCTTCAAGTGCCAGTAATTCTCTTCCCATGTGCAGTTACACTCAGATCAATAAGAAAGGTATATCGTCTTCCAAGGTAGTTTGGCCGCCGATCCTTCAGCTGATACTCCGTTAAGATTTGATATTTTGGCAAATATGTGAAAATACTGAGACATGGAAAAAACGATACTGGCACATTTTATGTCGGGAACACCTGAGAAGTGGTGGATATTTCATTATCATCTTTGTTTGTTTTTTTTGTTTGTTTTCGATATATCTTGCGCACGTATTTGTACTGCGCCTTCACAGAAAACTCTATTGCAACGGGGCCTTTGATATTTCATGGCATAAATGAATGCTAAATTGACCCATTGGATAAAATATTACTCTTATGAGAAAATAGTTTATGTGAAACTGCAAAAATCCACGTGCAATGAATTGGTTTTATAATTATGGAAAAAAAAAGTCATGGAAAACGTTTCATCAGATCTAGTTTAATAATGTATTCACCCCTACCACAAACATGGAGAAAATGTATGAATGTAAAGTAGATAAGAGAAAAGTAATCTCCTTGTTTTTCCTGCATTCATTTCTACTCTCCAACAAGCAGATGATAAACTTGGATGAAAGCTAAAATTATACCGTATGACGGGATATTACAATTTTGCAAGAATCACGGATTGAAGATGTTCTTAAAAAGCATGATTGTTCTGACAGAGAAGGTGTGCAACCATCACATCTTTGCATAAATCTAGAGAGACGTATGCAAGTTCTGGGACATACCGGTATATCTAGAGTGTGTTTGTTTGTTTGTGTTGGGGGTTAACGGTACATCAGAACGATCAGGACTATATAACTGTGCCCAACACGGTAAGGTATACACGTTTACAGGAGCAAGGAGAGAGAAAGAGAAGAGATGTCACCCCTGGAACGTTGAAGATGACATTCCATGGGAGACATCCCACCAGTGGCGGGGATTCACTGCTTAATAACAGCAAAAACGAACTAAACGACCAAGATGACCTGACTTAACTCTTTAGATTCCCCCGTAGCTGACAAGGTAGAGATCAGTAAGATATTTTTCGCGCCAATTAGGTCTACTCGGCTGGTTCGAAAGTCAGTCAAATCCAGTGGTCACAATTCTATTGTACTAACAGTAATTTATACAATAAAAAAGTTACATTTATTAATTTTGTATTACGTGTTCATTAAAGATGACGTGTTAGAATAAACATGTGGAATTATTACTTTTGTATCCAGTTTTCAGGCCAAAAACACTCATACGGACGCGCGCGCACGCACACACGCACACCTACACACACGACCCGCACATATATATAAACAAACAAACGTGCACGTCCGAAAAACAACAACTGGACAAAGACAGAGAGGAGAACTTGTAGAAAAAAAAAGGAAAGATGAAAACCAGCACACATACAACTGAGTAAACATGTCATCCGTCGCTCCTCATGGCTGATGTTTTTTGGCATTCGCTGTGTTGTCTCAGAATAAGACAAACACAGAGGAGGACACTGGTGGAATGAGAGAGATGTGTTTCTGTAAGACTATCTATCCAAGCTCTAGTTTCTCTTTGTTTGTTTGTTTGGCTCTGTTTTTTTTTTTTTTTCTTTCATGAACATTGAGGATATCGGGAACTCTTGACAGACAGACAGACAGGAAGACATATAAACAGACAGACAAGCAGACAAGATGGACAGAAAGATAGACTGACTGACAAACAGACAGACAAATGGACAATCAGAGTGACTGAAGATAGATAGATAGATAGATAGATAGATAGATAGATAGACAGACCGACAGATAGATAGATAGATAGATAGATAGATAGATAGATAGATAGATAGATAGATAGATAGATA
>JBCEWB010157696.1:0-10529 GCA_039654565.1 Peronia peronii
CTTGGCCATAGTTTGGGCCATCAAGAAGTTTTCATTATACCTCTATGGGAGGCACTTCACCTTACAAACTGACCACATACCTCAAGAGTTCTTAAACGGTTCTAGGTTTGAAAGCCCTAGAATAATGCATTGGGCATTGTATTTGCAAAGTTTCTCTTTTAATATTGAGCACATCAAAGGGTCTGGGAATGTTGGTGCCGACCTTTTGAGTCTATAGGTTTATTCGGACCTGAAAGGGTTTGGCCCATGTAAGTGTGGATTATGTATATAGATGTATTTAATGTTATTGATGACATGTATATATGTAGTCATCGCAGTTGGTTGAAGTGTTTAGTTTTTTTATTTACTGGTTAAAGTGCTGCGTTTGGTTTACCATGTGTCACGAGTTGGCATTGTTTGATTATTTGGCCTTGTTGAATTGAATTTCATTTTGAGATTGAGCTTGAAAGGCGAGAAATGTTGTATGTGTATGAGATTGTTGCCTTTGATGGAATGCCCATGATTCGTTGAGTATTTAGAATTTTGTTGCATGTTACAAAATTCTTAAAAGGGGGACAAATGTAACGAATCATGATAGTGCATGCGGGGTCGCAAGTGTGTTGTGAGCGATGTTCAGTTAACCGTAATTGTGTGCTAGTGTGTGGTGCGCAACGAAGGTCGCGGTTAGCATCGCGGAGCTTCGAGAAGGCTCTAGGCTCAGATCTAGGCAGATCTCGTGTGTAATCACGTATGCCGGCGCCAGTACATTCGACACAGTTCTAGTAGTTCGGGTTGGGCTAGTATATATATGAGGGCTTGGCCGGAGAGCCAGGGGAGAGAAGTGTACTGCAGAGTGAGGACAGGTGTACTGCAGTGAGAGAAGTGGAATGCAGTGAGAGCTGTGTGTATCGGAGTTGACAGCTGGCCTGAAGTTTGTATTGATATCAAGCACCTGTAATAAATTCTGCATCATTTCGACGTGAGGATTCCTGGTGATTTCTGTTGTGATTTCTCCACCATTGTGTGTGTCTCATCCGCATTCACCGCCTGATCGCCACTTATTAAGTCACGTCAAACATCCACTCAACATCCAGAAAGAAAGTTCGTGACACTTTTCTTGATGTTGTTACCACTTTGGTACCTTACCTCGAGGACAGAATACATTTTTGGGCTCAAGCCGACGCATTCAGCTATTGGGCGTCCAGCACACTCGTCTTTCATCTCACCCAACACCTTTTTGTTCGCCGTGCTGTATAGTGGATGGTCTTTTGGGTAGTCAGAAGTGTCGTAAAGATCTATATATCTAGGAATATCTTTATACACATCTTCTATCTTAATTTCTAGAAGCAGGCTGTCCGTGTCAGTTTAGAGAAGTTGACAACGCTTTCCGTACTGAGCCTTCATCTGTTTATAGTAAAATTCGTACATCAAATGTTTAGAAAGATCTAGGATGCACATTCCAGTGTAGACTGGACGGTTGAGAACCAAATATATTTTGGACAGCTGCAAGGTCATCGTCGAATATATTAGCTCGTGCGAAGGCTGGGCTGGCGATCAAACGTCGTAGTTTATCTTCTTCACTTTTTCAAACTAGTTTAACATCGACTCGCTTTCGAAGATTCTCCATTGTCTTTCCAAAGACCCAGTTGTTCATCAGCTCATTATAGGTCCTTCTTAAAGCCGTTGGCGGCTTTTGTTCGAAGTTCTGTATTCATTCGGATGTAGGGCTCCATCCACTGGCTTTGGTTGAATACCAGAGCTCTATGTATTATTTTTAGACACATGCCTAGAGAAAGGTACAGCTGTAGGTTGCGGTAGTGTAGTACATAGTGTTCCTTGTTGCAGAGGTTAAGTAGCAGTTTTTCAATCTCAACAGGCGTTCCCCACCGCCAAGCAGATTGTGTTGATACTCTGATCTCCACTCCTGCTAGACCACCATGCTCTCTGGAGCAAAACAGGTACTTGTTGTGCTCGCTGTGCGGTTCATCTGGGTACTCGAGATCCGCTTCCACGATATGGCCCTCTGGACTGTCTGCCGGATGATCTGCGATCTCAAGCTTATCACAGTCTTCGACACACCGGAAACTACCTGTTGGTAATGGCTGGCTCATGGTCCATCCATACAGATTGTTGGCGTCAAGGTATAGGATATATTAGGCTTTTTCTGTGTCATACCTCTCAACAAGGGGATTGTTAGCCTTGGCATAAGGCTTCGAGACCATAGAGATACCTCCGCGCATTCCCAGGTGCTGGTCATAGTCTGTTAGTAGCTCGAGTTCTATGCCCGTCTTTTTCAGCAGTGCATCCCATGAAAGTCCCGGACCAGTATAATAGTGTGCAGAGTCTAGCCCGTATTGTCTCAAGCAGGTTTTTCGGAATGTCTCGAAGACATCTGCTAGCAGGAGAACATCAGTACGATTTGTAGAGATCATGGTAGTCTGCCAGGGTCCTGCAGCCAAAGATTTCCCAGACCTTTTGCGCGTGAGTGTAATCTACCTCACTGATGTGCTCATCCGGGAACTTGCTGTAGAAATCTTCCTTTTTTAGGGAGCTTGGGCTCGTTGAACCGCTCCCAGGAATCCATGTATTCGTATGGGTATATACCTTTTTTGCACCAACAGATCTCGTTTTTGTTGTTTTGGTTCATTCTTTGCTGTTATTGCTGTCTCTTGGCTGACACTTGTCTGTCGAGAGATACCAACAGGAACTGCGCACTGTCAATGAAACGGAGCTGTCCCAAAGAGAAGGAGATGTACGTCTCAGTGTTATTGGGGATGCAGGAAATGCGTCCTGCCCACTTTGCTTATGGCCTGCATCATGAGGTGGGAGTCATAACCGCGCAAGTTGTGGAAGACCACGGGAACCACGGTTGTTTTAGGATTCAATCGCCGCTTCAGGTTGCATTTATTGTGGACCGCTTCTCTGTACTTCCCTGTGCTGTGGCAGTGATCGCGCACATAATCTCCATTTAAGGCGTTTTGACAGACATGACAGTTCGTGGCGGTGTTGTAGGCCTGCCAGTCCTCTCGTGTCATCCTTATGGCCTTTGGGTGGGCCAAAACCACCTTGATCTTGCGCTCCTCTTCCTGAAGGACTTGAAGGAAATATTCTGCTGCACTGGGACCTCGGTATTCGACTGGTGGCTTTGTCTGCCCATCTCACCTCACCACGATGAAGCGGTAACTGCAAACCTCATGCCGTTGTGTTATTCTTGTATTGCTTAATGGTCAGAGTCTCAAAGTCAGCATAGATGATTTAAGGGGCTGGCAGCTGTTTGTGGTGATTTGGGAAGGTTAGATTGTTTTTGCTCTCCTCTAACATCTCTACCCGAATAGCAGTTGTCCAATCTCACGGCATTCTGGTTTGTGGGCTTCCAACAACTCCTCCTTGGAGTATCCGTGCTGACACTGCTTCCAAAACTATTTATGTCTATTAGTTGCATTCTGATCATGGAGGAAACGTTTGAAGTCTTTGAGTCACGTATAGTGAAATTTACCTGCTTTTTCAATCAACATTAGATTAATCCTAGGTATGTTTTCTGGTTGTTTGCTGATGTAATGGATAATGACTCCTTTGTCCCATCCGAATACATTTATGGCTGAATTGTTCAACTTGTCCACTTTAGGAATTTGGGAAATAGGTGTTGGAAAGTCTATTCCAGTAAAATATAAACCATCATAGGCACTGGTGGGATAACTAGATCGTCTGTCTACATGAGGTGCTGTTGGAAATTTAGCTGCGACAATGCTGTCTCTAAGACAATTATTACCCGTACTTTTTCTGTTTACGATTGTTTTTTTTTTGTTCATCAAAGCTGCTGGAAGTGGAATGTATGAGCCAATGTCCAACCAAAAAGTTTCTTCCTGATCAACGATCCACCCTGATCCTCTCTGAGTCCACTCCTCAAGAATCTCTTGGATCTTGGGGAAGATTGGTTAAGTGCTACTTCGATCTCACTCTTATGTAAGAGGTTTATGACGTAGGACAGGGGCTGTGAACTCTTCAGTTTCTTCAGGACTGGCTCTTCGGAGCTGGACCTTGAGAGCCAGCAGAAACTTAACACCACCGAGTTCTCTGATTTCTTGTTCGAGCTTTTCGTCAGTTTTAGGACGCACTTCTTCAAGAAAGGTGTTAGGATCAGCGCTGTGTGGATTATTTTTATGTACATCCATCTGCCAGTCTCTTTCTCTGTAAACGCGTCTAGTAGGTCCTCCTGGTACTCCTTCACAGGTCATATGGGTTTGACACGGGGAATTGGGTCAAATTCTTCTTCAATGGCTTTTCTCTTCAAAGTTTCTTTTTACGTGGTGGAGGAGTAGGTGGATATTTCCTAGGTTGTAAAGGCTTTTGCAAGCGCTTCTTGCCTGCCTAAGGAATGGGCTCGTCCATGTTATTGTATATCGTAATATATATATGACAATAAAATAATTTGATAAATTATTTAATTGTTTCAGGTCCGGTTTAACAATCACCGATAATTACGTATACAGATATGTTTACATGTCTTTAAATGAAAAAAGTTGTCACTTTCGTTACCATATACATATATGTTTACATTTCTTTAAATGAAAAAGTTGTCAGTATTTCATCACCCATAATTGTGATTATTTGTTGTTTTAGTTGAGTTAGCACTGAATTAAACTGTTTTCTACACCTTATTTCAACATAAATTTGTTGAAATCGAACTCTGTCTCTCCCACACTTTCTACACAAGGGTATTTCACTCTGAACTCCAACCTTACACTTCTCACATGGTACTAGAATGTTACTACCGTGACGGATTTTAAAAGTATGTATGTATTCACCACCACAATTTTTTCCACATAATTTAGTATCTGCAACAGATAACCATGGATATTTGTTAGTTACCACCATACTGACACTTTTATGGTATACAATCTGGAAATATTTATCTACCAGTTTATTTGTTTAATATAAAGTTGTCTGCTAACACATTTTAAAATAATAATTATACCTTACATGTGATTGTAACAAAGTCCCATTTTCCGCAAGGTACTCCATTTCAGCAATATAATAAATTCTTTTTTAAAGTCTTCAGCATAGTTTTGTCATACCATTGTCGTAGAGGAGATGGAAAGTCTTTCAACTGTATAAAGTAGCCATCACTTTTTGTTGGTTTTGTGTTAAGAATAACTGGTTTTTTAGTCTCAACTGCTGTTGTGTAGAACTGATCTTTTTCAGCTTTACGTCTTTCATCCCCCTTTTTTTATTTTTATTTTAGCTTTATTTAGATTATTTTGTTTTTCAGATCGACATTTCTTACACGCACTTCTACACTTGCTAAACTCATCATCAATTTTTTCTATCTGACAAATGCTGCACGTCTTCATATTGAATATCTGTAAATATTGATCTACCAATTTGTTTGTTTAATGTAAAGTTGGCGGTAGGCAATAATTTTTGATTCAATTGTCTTATTAAAATCAAAGAACTCTACACCAGTGTGTAGTATTTAAGTGCGTTCGGTTGTTACGCCGTCTTATCGAGGTCAAAGATTATTGTATTCAGGTTACTGCCGTGTCGAGCTGGCCCTATGCAGGCACAGTTCAGTTGTTATATGGGAACATGTTATTCGTTCGTCTCGAGAGACGATGGTGTCGCGCTAGGATATGGGATGGCATCTCTTACATAGCAGAGTTCAGTTGTTATGTCTTGTTATGTGTTTATAGTGTTTACTGTTTAGGAGCACATGTTTTTGCAAATGTCCGTCCAGGGCAAAACAGGCACTCCAATCACATCCCTCTCAGAGGCAGAAAATCTTTAAATAATATATATACACTTCTCTGCCTCTGAGAGGTCAGTGCATACCTTGTGGAGATTCCCTATAGACAAAGAACACCCCATTTGACTAATCTCCTCTTCGAAATCGAAAGTGGGTGAAGAGCCTGAAGTGACCCCGTCCTTTCCTTTATCCATCTTACCTGCATACGCTTTTGAGCCCCAAAACATACCAGACGTAAGCATAGGATTGGTCGGAGTTCAGTTTTTGTTCACTTCACAATCCGTTATTGAAGTGCCTGAGTACAGTGATAAATTTCCTATATATAAACTGTTCTTTAGAATAATGCAAATTTTAATGTATATAAACTAATTTTTTGAAAATGTATAGATTTTAAAGTTTGTTAAGGGTGATATTTATCGTAAATTTGTGTGAAAATTAAAAAACAATATCGTTTTCCCTATGACCTGTTGACAGTATCAACCAATCAAAATGTAGCTTACCCGGGGTCGACCGATAACGAGGCTATGTCAGAGGGGAATCGAGATGTGTCATAGAATAATGTAGATTTTGAACTAACTTTTTGAAATGTATAGCTTTGGAAGCTTGTTAAGGGTGATATCCGTCGTATATTTAAAACAGAACTACTCTGTGTCTCAGTTATGTAGGCTTAAACATTGTAGTGACCTAATTTTCGCCACTGAGAGATCTAAATCACGTTTTAGATCTAGTTCAGCGAAGTTGGTATGGTCGTGTTGAGTACACTTCCTTTTATATTTTTCTTCTAGTTCGCACAAATGGGTCCTACATTCTTTTTCGTCCATAGAACCACCATAGCACTTATTTTAGTTTTTCAGTGCTGTTTAGTTCGCCTGGAGAGCGTGCAGTTTGCCAAGGTGGGCGGGGCTTGGTCAACCGTCAATGTAAGCCAAAGAACAGTGTGTTGGGTGAACCAGCCCAATCAAGTGATAAGCAGTACGGATCGTGTACAAAAGCTGTTTTTACTTCGTTTTATTATTTTTTTTTCCAGTTTGTGTAAATGGGTCCTAAATGTTTTTGTTGACAGAGGTACGGTTCGTTGGGAATTTTATCCATATTAATTGACTAGATATCAGAAAAGAAAAAAAAAAAGTCTAAAAAGACAATGAGGTTCCAGGGGATTTGGTCCAATCTACCAATTTAATCTAAAGTTGGCGGCAGACAACAATTTTGACCTAATAATGTTAGCCTGTTAAAAAGGAGATAGGAGGTTTCCAACGAAAAGTAGTCGACACCCAACGTACCTCCTCGGGATGTTTGTGATTTAGTCACTCATACAAAAAGTGGTCCAGACCCAGCCTTTTGTGTACTACTGGTGGACAGTCGTCTTAATTTAAAGATATTTTTGTAAAATGATGATGATGATGATGATGATGATTTTTCCTGATAATATTATAAGATGAGAACCATTTCAAACTTATACTTTGTTTCACTGGTTTCCTAATACTAAGCAATACAAGAAAGCGTGTAGATAAATGCGTATACAATTTGTCCATCCTAAGAGTAGAATGATCTCGGCTTTAAATGCATGCCCAACATGGTCAGAAGAAAATTTAGGGTAGAAAAGCTCAGAAATTTTGTCCCGAAAGCGCCTTCTCTCAGACTTCAACCATGTTTCACTGCCAAGGATTCTTTCACGTGCATAACGTATATGCACTATCTCGAAAACAAAGATTAAGAATACGTGATTATACGTGTAAACATATATACACATAAACAAACATACACAGAGTTTCAAACCTCACGAACGGTGTTAAAACGATAAAACAACAACAACAACAACAACAACAACAACAAACCTGCCACGACTTAATAAGCCAGTTGCTGATGAAAAAAAAAGTGCATTTCTGTAATTTTCTCGATAAGCTCTTAAGCATAACAAATATCCACCACCTCCCGGGGGGGGGGGGGGGGAGATAGCAGAGAGGGAGAGGTGGAGGTGGGGTGGGGCGGGGGAGAAAAAGATTGTGAGAATATTAACACACACACACACACACACACACACACACAAACGTTAAAACTGCAAATGTAATACAGAGTAGATCATTGGAAATCAGTTAAAACTTGACAACCAGCCTTAAAAGTTATCCTTAACGTATACAGTTTGTTATCACAAATTTAACAGCCCGGGTGAGTAAATCAGGATATCAAAACAGTGTGTTTCAAACCTGTCATTAATATGAACGCAACAGTGTACAAATATGTATACAACAGGGTAATGTCAGTCCGTTCTTCCCCCTTCCCATGTTTGAACATCTGCTAAAATCGTTAATCAAAACCCTGGATATGCCAAGATTTGCACTTAGCACAACAGGCGTTTGTTGATAAGAGGACAATTTATAATAACAGCAGTCCCTGGCCTTTATCTTCAGTGGTTTCTAGAAAACAGTGACACAGTCTGCATCTCCATCTGGCCCTTAACTGCCATTCAAAGTCAGAAGGACGTTTCTGACAAATCTGTGTTTTATTTCCCGGGAGATGGTTTGAGTTGTATTACGTGATTATGTATGTGAGCATGTCTCGAATCATGGCTGTATACTATAGTATGAATATGTACGTATGTTGTTGCTTCTGTTTGTTTTGAGGCATATTTCATGTGTGGCTGTAAAACATTTTGGTTCTGTAAAGCTCTTCCAGCCCTCCGGGGGTGAGGCGCTATATATATATATATACCCTTTATTATTATTATTATCGTTATTTTTTCAGCTTTTACATCTCGGTAGACGCCGCTGGCATACATCTCTCTTGTGGACAGAGCAGAGCGATGTACTTGCTTCAGGAAATAGCTTTTTAAAAAAAAAAATAATAGCAAACTCACGTCACTGAATATTTACACCCAAAACGCCGTAACTGCATTCTATGATAGAAAGACGAATCTGCATTCTTTTCCATTTTCTGTCAAAAATTATATACTCATTTCATTAAAATCAACATTTGCAAAATATACAATTAACTACTGCCATGAATGTTTACGTAGAAGCAATGATAACTTTCGACAGATGGATGCTTAAAAGTTCTTAGGATATTTCTCGAAACTATGAAAGTTAAGTTGTTCTGCCATGGGGCGACGGTATGGACTTGGCTATGTGATCATTGAAATCTGACTGTAAACAATGAACCGAACTATTGGATGTTTTGAAATAAAAAGTGTGCAGTGTTCTCACTTTATAAGCAAAAATAATATTAACCGTCATCAGATTTCAAGTTTTGAGAAGAGTGGAGTGTTTGGTGTCATATCTTGTAGTCGATGAAACTCGAAATTGGCTAATATTTGTTATTGTATTATATTGTCCCTCACAGTAAATGAATAGAGAACACAAGGATACTCTTGTAAATATGCCTGGAGCATAAGAGGAAAAACGAAATGAAGAAGAAGAAGAAGAAGAAGAAGAAGAAGAAGAAGAAGAAGAAGAAGAAGAAGAAGAAATAGTAGTATTAGTAGTAGAATAAGAAAAAGAAGAGAAAGAAGAAGAAGAGGAAGAAGAAGAAGAGGAAGAAGAAGAAAAAGAAGAAAAAGAAAAAGGGCAAGAAGAAGAAGGAAGAAAAAGAAGAAGGAGGAGGAGGAGGAGGAGAGAAAGAAGAAGACGAAGGAAGAAAAAAAAAACCAAGACGAAAAATAAAAAAAGAAAAAAAGGAGAAGAAATGGACTGAGTACCTTATCTGTTTCCACTGCTGATTTGTATAAATTTGTCCCACAACGAGCAGTGGGTGTGTCGTATACTATGAAAAAAAAAAAAAGCCGAAGATCCAACCGCTTCACTCACACTGTCGTACACAACAACCGCTTCACTCGCACTGTCGTACACAACAAGCGGTCCATGTCAGCTCCCCTTGAGATTCAAACTCGTCCATTGCTCTAATACCGGGGTTCTCAACTGGTGCGTCGCGATCCCCAAGGAGGTCACGAAACCTTGCTAGACGTGGCTTGGGATAAAAATAATTTTCTACTAGTCAATTACATTTGTTTATGTTCTAGCATAATTTTTTTTGTTTCAGTGCTAAAAGAAAAACGACGGTTCTGTGTCATAAGATGACATTGGGGATGTCGGTTTGCATACATGTGTGTGTATGTGCCTATGTGTGTGTATGTGTGTGTCTACAAGTGCAGTCACAGAAAATAAGATGTATATCAAACTGCTGAGAGTAGGGGATCGCGAGGGTTTCAAACTTTTGGGAGGGAGGGGAGGGAGGAGAGGAGGGGGAGGGGGGAGTCGCAAAAACTTTGGGAACTACTGCTGTCAATAAATGTCAAGCAGTACGAGGGGAGGGGCGGGGGAGGGGGGGGGGTAACTCCAAAACTTCTGACCAAAATGGGCACGAGAAAATCCTATTATTAGGATTGACAAGCGGTATAATAATATATTATACAACTCAGCATACCAGGTGACGTGTAGGTGAAGATATTTCGAGCTACTGCCAGAATGTCTGTGATTGGAAATATCCGACCCACACTGGGCAAAGCGCGATGAAAACCTAGCATTCTGGAGGACAAAAGACAAAAAATAGAATAATGATTCAACTTGTGTTAGGGTAAGGGTTAGAGTCACTCGTTTTCAAAATTAAAAAAGGAATCTTAAAACGACTGGACAGATAATTTTTATACAATATTTGGTTATCTATCTAACGTTATATTTTGTCATCTACCCATCAGCCCATGGATCTTACCATCCATCCATCCATCCATCCATCCATCCATCTATCTATCAATCAATCTATCTATCTATCTATCTATCTATCTATCTATCTATCTATCTATCTATCTATCTATCTA
>JBCEWB010157728.1:0-10528 GCA_039654565.1 Peronia peronii
CTTGTGGTGAAATGCCCTGAATCAGTACATCATCAGTGGTCGAAAACCAAGTTTCAGTTAGGAACATTGCATCAGCAATATGAAATTGAAATACGACAAAGAGTAAAATGCAAACTGAAATTGTATGTGCATGCTGATCTGCAGTGCTGATTATATGAGAATATGCATACCCAATTCATAGAACTGAAGTCAATGATGATATGAGGTTGTTTTGTTTTAATTTTGTTTTTCTCATTAGATGGAGCAGTGACGCTGATAAAAACTGAGACAGCCTATCACCCCCCACCTCGGGGCCTTGAGGTCGTAAAATGCAGCGCCTATGGCGCTTTTATCCGTGCCTTTGTCCACTTTGTCCTGACCAGTCAGATAGCCAAGGACCTGCTGGAGTGGGTCAAGCCCGTTTTTAGCCCGGACGAATTGTACTGGGCAACATTGAACTACAACACCGTCGTGCCTGTCCCTGGAGGTAGAATATGTCAGCTAAGAACTTAATTCTTCTGAGACTACGAGTAAAAACAACAACAACAACAACAATAACAACAACAACAACCAGAGACTAAATAATTGAATGTGTTCTAAGTCTTCTCCTGGATGTTGTACATTCGTCTTGTTTTTTTTTGGGGGGGGGGTTGTTGCTGTTGTTGTTGTTGTTGTCGAGGTCGTTGTTGTTGTTGTTGTTGTTGTTGTTGTTGTTGTTGTTGTTGTTGTTGTTGTTGTTGTTTTCTGCCTACCTTTTTTTTTCACATCCTATGCACTGTTCTTCGTAGTAAAGTTTTACCAACACCAGTCGATCTTGTTAATATGGCAGAACCATCTGTAGTTTCATTTCTTCACCCATGTAAGACTATCTTCCTACGGACCAATGTTTGCTCTGGGTTTGGGAATTAACGACTGCACCAGCACGATCACCGCTACAAAGATTGAAGATGTTTACACATTAACGCGGCACAGAGCATAAAAGTAAAATCAACTCGCCGAAAGTAAATTCTTGCTTAGAATAAACCCCTTTTTGGCAGTTTGGCATTCCTATTACTCTTTGTTTTATTTAGTGGTTAATGTCAACCTTGTTGGAAGTCAATAATTTTTAGTTTTATTTATTTATTTATTTATTTGTTGTTGTTCTTGTTGTTTTGTTGCTGTTGTTGTTGTTGCTGTTGTTGTTGTTGTTGTTGGGGAGGGGGGTTGACTCGACCTTATATCGAAAGATATACATGATTTTGGGATATCAAATGGTGTAACAATGAGAGCTATCAATGTAATCGGACGGTAAAATAACATTATCTTTGTCTCTTATTTCCCGGAGCAGGAAGCCCGACAAGCCAAGCACCAATCTTGCCCAGTTTCTCTGTGTGGAAGCCGGACGCCTTCAAGTGTTTTGGCCAGTACGTGCGGCTGATCTGCATTTTCAGTACTGAGGACCTGCCTATGCTCACCAAACGTCCAGAATTTTTCGCAAACAAATTTTACATCGACTTTCAGCCTGCAGCTTTGCACTGTCTGGATCAGCTCATCTACAACACCACAATCTCCGGTAAAGCGAGGAACGAGTTTGAAAATAGTCCATCAAGCCTATGACCAAAATACATGTTCTTAGCCCTTTAGAACCAAGTCCAAGTAGAACACAAGATTTCAGAAGAACCCGAGGCTGGAAATCCTTCAGGCGTTTTCCTACGTCATTAAATCATTAACACTACTCATTACTAGTATTAAACTTATTTGGAGAAAGGGGGGGGGGCATCTCTAATAGTGAAGTGTTATAGTAAAAAAATTCCTACTCACCGTTATAGATGTGAGGTACACTTATGCTCGAGGCAAAAGCCAAGGTCATGGATCGATGGGATTTCCCAGGATATTGGTGAACTCCATTACAGGCCAAGAATAAGTGTTCTAGATTATCACAAGACCATATTATGCTTCGCACTGATTGTTGACATCTCTGAGTCTGGGGAGACGAATGTGTTACGTCCTGTAGAGTTATTGCCTCAGGCCTTTCTTCTTTGTCTCTTTGCTCAGTCTGTATAGCAAATGATCCCTAAACTTGGAAAGGGCATTGTCTCATGGCCTGTCTACAATCTAGGCGCCCAGAGGACAAGTTTTCCCATTTGTTTGTGATAGCATTTTTTCCCAAACTTTTTTTTTTCATAATGAATAATCATGTGCCTATTTACGATCAATCGAGAATTGGAAAAATGAAGAAATGATTTCTGGGAGAAGAAAGTTGAGAGTTTGTTGTTGTTGTTGTTGTTGTTGTTGTTGTTGTTGTTGTTGTTGTTGTTTTAAGTTCGGAGTTTATTGGTTACATCAGTAGACCAGCGGTATCAGCAGTTTTCTGAGGTGACCGTGTGTATCGATGACCAGGATATCGTCTAGTTAGCACAGATCAAAACACTGCTAATTTTCTGTCATTCCTATGCAACCAGTTCCCCTGTGATTAGTCATGTGATGAGGAATGTAGAAGGAAAAGAATAACAATTTCTTGGACTGTTTGTTCTTTTTCTTCATCTTCTCTTTCTTTCCCTGCATTTGCTTTCTCTTCTACATTCGGGGTTATTGTTATGATTATTTATTGTGCATGTCATTTTTCAGATACATAATTATGTTACTATAATGCTATGGGTGATATCACCATTACTGGCTCTTAGCCGTCCAGGTCTGGGTGAGAGGGTAAAAAATAATGTCAACTTCAGGTTTTGCCAGTTTATTTTGATGCAGATATACAACAACAAAAAAGGACAAATCAAATGTTTACAGGCCTGTCATGTCTTTTTGGAAGTGAGAATGAGAATATAATACTGCAAGCATCAAACTTTTGCCATTCTCCATGATTTTTAAACAATGACTTTGTGGACTAACAAACTTGATCATTAGTAAATTCTTTCTTTTTCTTTTAGATCAGCATGGCATGTTTTCAAATTGTGTGCAATAACCAGCTCTTTGAAAAAATGTTAATGTTGTTGTTGTTGTTGTTGTTATTGTTGTTGTTGTTGTTATAAACTATAGAAAATACATGTGCGTACAGAATTATTGTGCAATATATATATATATATTTATATGGTTATTATGGCGCTTTTAGTCTATGCAGCTGTTGGAAACTGTCTCTTTTCTGCTTTGGTGCAATAATGGCAATTTCTTAGGCTGGCTGTCTTCTGTTGCTCCTATGGTGCCTTTCCTGACTGAATCCACCAATGTTTGAAGAGCGTGGCCTATTGCAGTAGGGGCAGGTGACCGACAATATAAATTGTGTTGGTCTGATGTTTCTGGCTTTGTTGTCTACGTTGTCTGCTTTGTTCAGTTCCGGCCCTCGGTTCTTTCTCAACATTGGACAGACCAGGGGAGACACAGCTGAGCAAGGCAGAGCTTACTTGGGCTGTTTTTCTTCCCATATCTGAGTGTTGATCTTGATCCACTTTAGGTAAGAGCTGAAACAACCATGAAATGCATGATCTGGACTTCCTCTTGTATTCGTAGAAGAGAAAATAATAATAACACAGTATATAGCACGCAATCTGGTAAAATAAGTCGAAAGTCAAAGAAGGCTCAACTGAGAAAATCGGAGTTTATTTAATCATGGGATCACAGGATTCACTTTCAGAGTGACTGTCTTAGCACAGAGCAGTTGTGCCTAAGGCTGGAGCTACACATCTGGCGGCTCTACATATTCGCTGTTAGAAGTTCATGGTTCATCGATCTGTGAGCCTTCAAATTTGAGTGGCTACGAATTCCATTATGAAATCGGTGGAGACAACGATCAGATACACTTTTTACTCACATAGATCAACCGGTCACGAGGCTAAGAGGGACGACGTTAAAGTCATTGAATTTGATATTTTCAGTTGCTTATAGCGAGCACCCACTGCGCAATGGTCGCTTGTCACGTGGCCATTTTAGTCATAGTTTACGCATTAGTTCAGTTCACATCACGCAGCCTACAGTACAGTTCTTCTCCTTGACGTGTGATCTCAGACTTGTTCATTTTCTCACCAAATTCAAATAGGCTCACCCCCGTTGTCACTCTTATCAATAATTCAATGCATGGAAGTTCTGACATAATTTTTTTTTTATATCCGATCACATGACAAATAAATACCTTTCTTTGGACATTGCCATCAATGCTGTTTGAAGAACTGAGATGCTGGGGTTCCGATCTTCCTGGGATCGTAGAGGTTCCGTTTCTCTGTTACTGATCTCTGTCTTATCGCCATGTCACATGTAAATACTCGTAAATATACTCAGGCTAGCCATACTGTGTTCTCGGTAGGAAATGGAAAGATATTTGTGGAAAGATTTCAGTTAATTGATAGACTGTCCACAGTATTCAGAAAGATTTCCTATCAAAAGTGTAAGCAAGAAACATTGCCCTGGTGTGTTCTGTTATATTCTTGCTCATTGTTAACATATATTGCCATATCATAATTATGGTTTTTCACAGCCTTCATTGTTGATGATATCATTAAATTGTTTTGTTTCATAAATTATTGCTGGCGTTGTTGTTTTATTATTATTATCGTTATCATTAACAGTTCCACTGCTACAGCTGTTGCTATGGCTCTTCAATGTTGTTGGTGTAACAGTGATGATGATGAGGAGGAGGAGGAGGATAAATTCGACAGCAGAGAGATCAAGAACATAAGAGTAGTGAGTAAAATGTGACAATGATGGCAATGCAGCAGACAAATTATCTAAAGCATTTTCATTCAGTTTCTTTTGCTTTCAATAGTGCAATAGCAAGGTCTTCCTGTGAGCATAAATTTATTTCAACCAACATAAATTTGTTAACAGCGAAATGACATACATTTTATTATGTCAAATGAACCATAATTAATCAATAAATTTAAAATAACATTTTATGTACAGAAAACTTAGAACATTTTGTGACAGGTGGCTGATGACAGGGAATCTTGGAAAATCAGCTGTCACAGTGGGAGTGAAATCAGGTGAGGCCAAGGAAACCCAAGAGTGGGAGGACAAGAGAGGAAAGAAGGAAAAATTCAAGCTTTGCCACAGGTTACGGACGCATCAGCCAGCATTGACTTGGCGTTCTTAAAAATGATTCATAGTAGTCATACGATTTGTCACATTCTTTGTAGCAATCTCATACTAAGATTCTTTAGTGAAATTTTGACATATAGAGATATAGTAATGCCAGATGTAAGTTATCAATCTGTTTCCTGGCTTACTGCAGTCTATGACCCATTACATGATGTTGACAAACTGTTGAGGTTAGTCAAAGTTTAGCTATCAAGAAAACCAGCTTTGGAATCATCAAATTCGACATGCTCATGCAGGCACTGCCTGAAAATTTCAGATAACGACTGTTCAAAGTTAGACTTCGTTTCGGATTAATTCGAACACACTTATTTCTGTGGAAAAGGTATACAGAGTGACAACATGACATTTTTAGCAATCATATGTATGTAATATAATTATCTTAAGATGTAAAATAAAGTTTCGGACAATTACAAATACTGAAAAACAGTATCTATAAATAGTAATTTCCCATTTCTAGAACTCTGAACTTGTTCTGTGGGACAGATGTGATGCGCATTCTATTTCATTCCAAAACAGAGTACAATGTATTGTTATGTTCTTTCACCCTCGCCAATCAACACTTCATAGAAATGACGCCAATCTTGTAATATTTGTCGAACTCAATGCCTTGTGAAAACCAAAGACTCGACAATGCCTTCCCAAATATCGTGTGAAAAGTTTGATGTCAGTCATTCTATCTGAGTATTCAGAGACATGATAAAAACTACCTTGCATCTACTCTCTTGTAGCGAGCATGTAGTACCTATCACATCACCAATCAATATCGGATGAAAAGCTTCGTCTTCTTACTTTTTTTTGTTTTTATCATAGGTTTGTGCAAGAAGTCTCTCTCTCTAATGATCTATTTTCATTAGTCAATAAAATATAAAGCATGATTAAGTTGCAACATGGAGTTCTAGAGATAAAATAAAATCTCAACTGAGCAAAAAAAGCAAAAACATTATATAGGACTGAATCAAATACTAGACAGAAATTACTGCATTTAAAATGGTGTGAGCCATGTTTAAGGACTGGTTTGAAACCAGACAGTTTCGTCAAATCATCAAATTGACATATATATTGTTTCCGTATGTGTGGTCAAGATAGTTTCAGTACATTATTCAATGTTCATTTTAAACATCTTTTGTTGTGAATTGGAACATGAGTAAACATGAGTCCACGCCCGCGTAAGAATGAGTTCAAGCATGTATTTGGCTAAACATCTATTAAAAGTTCAACCAAAGTCAAAGTTTCAAGCAGTTTCCTCTGTATCAGCTCAACCGTTCAGGCTGGCCAGTCCACCATCAGGGCAGTAACATGGGGGACAGTCTCTATCCTCTAGCAAGTGACCGTTATAACAGTAGACAGCACAAATAAGCGCACAGTCCAGGAGACGCTCGGACTCTGGCTCCTGTGTTTGGGGGGCGGGGTTACATTGGCATGTATCACAGCCGTCCTGATCCTTGACGAAGCCATGGGCACAGTAACGCCGGCAGGTGGGTCCGCACTGTCGTGAACTGGTCATAGCGTAGGGAGCTGGTAGACATATACAGGTAGGACAGCCCGATTGGTCATAGACACGGCCATGAGGGCAGTGGTTTCGGCACAGGGGTCCACACTGACACTCACAGGTGTCGCACCCATTTTCGTCCTTGCGGTAACCGTGAGGGCAGGTGCGACCACAGGTTTGGGCAGGACAGCCACCCCCTCGACATGTGCACTGTTTGCAGCCGAAATCGTCAAAACTGTACTCGACACCGTCAGGACAACCTTCAGGGCAGACTGTCTCCAGGTGGCACCGGCAGTCACAGGTAGGACAACCCCGCTCGTCCTTGTCATAGACGACACAGGTCAGTGGTACGTACGGACACTGCAGTTGCTGGGTACAGCCAGGGGCGGCTACCAGGGGAGCTATGGGGGTCACGCACTCACACCGGCCAATGTCCAGTATCTGTCCTGTCCGGCACAGGAGCTGGCATTCCTGTGGGTACAGAGCGGCGGGGGACTGTGGGTGGACAGACTCGGGGAGAAGGTTACCTGTGGGAATAGATACAACATTATAAAATTGTCATCTTCTTCACGGAGCTGACGAACATATCAGTCAGATTAAGGCACTGTATTTTCCAGAAACTGAAGAAATGAGGACAAATGAGGTGAAATGGATTTTAGATTGTGATTGGGTTTCCACACCTCAGATATAAGTTAGCTACGGCTGATATCAACAGTAAATCCTCTAACACAAGTTTTCTTCATAAAGGGTACAGAATCTACTGTTTACTCTCGATCTTATCCATGTTATAACAGTTTAAAATCTGTGAACCCATGCGTTTCAACTTTACACAGAAAAATTCTGTCCAATACATAGGAAACAATAGAGTTAGTTTTCTTTATGTGAAGCTTACTTGTCTTCTAATTAACAACTCGTAAATCACTACTTTTTTATGATTTACTTTATGTTTTATTTTTCTCTCACAAAATGACTGAAATTAAAAAGCCAAAATATTTCCATTAATGATCCGTTGAGCAGTTTGTCTGGCAAATTATCTCACATTCACGTTCAAACATTGTCTATGATGAGCATCGAGATAACCTCCACCAGGAGGTTGAAAGACGTATATATAGAACCTAATCTATAATGAGTAGAAATCTCTAGATCAGAGATCAATATTTATAGACGAGAAAAAAAAAATAGCACCTCACCATCAACGTACACAAATGTCTATCTAAAATCCTAATTGATCATTATGCTACAGGACAAATATTTGGACAAAAAAAAAGGTGAATAATTAGGCACTATTATGAAAACGAATAATGAACTTAAAAGTGCTAGTTATTAAGGTACACATTTTACCTCATCAATAACATGATAATCTAACATTTTAATTGCTTGGTTACTCATTGATCACTTTTCTAGTTCATTCAAGCCCCTTCGGCTCTGTCAACCTGTCTTTTTATCATTCTATCTATGCTGTTAAAACATAAAATTGCAATGGTTTTCATCACTTACCAACAACTGCATTAAAGATGACAGCAGTGACGATTAAACAACGCAGAGACGCAGCCATAGTCGACTTCATATTTCAAAATGGTTTTGTGTAGTTTCTCGGACCTTCAAGACGAAAGCTTTCTCAACTTCTGAACTGGCAGTTCCTTGGGAAAATCTCCAGCTGTGCTTGACACTATGTTGGAATTCAGACTAACTCAGCTGTGTAACACGGATTGAGATGCTTAACGTTGTTTCAGTAGAAACGTTCAGTCTCGATTTGATGTTCTCAGTAAAGAGACTCCAATATATATAGGGTCCAACCCGCCCACGGATCTAACATTTTGCATCGTCAAACTCTATTCCGTCACAGTTTTAGGCGTTTTATATCTTATGTATCTAAAAACAGTATTTACATGTCATATCAGTACCTGTTTAAGGGATGGATATAAAAATTCTCCTGTCTCCATGAAGAACCGTGGCCTACTAACTGCGCATCAAACAGCAAAGGCCGCCTACATTGAGTGTTTTCAACGTCTCCGAACCATCTAGACTATCTCGGCCTTTCTTACTTCGCTCAAAGATATACATAAGCATTGTGAGATTGAGGACTGTGCCTTTACCTTTGTTGACAGCTGATTTGATTTCTTTTTAAAAGTTTGTTTGCCTTTAAGGAAGGATTGCTGATAAAAAAAAAAAAAAGAAGGGAAGAGATAAAAGTAGCTCTTGATAAAAATGGTTCAGTGTTCATTTAGATAGTGCTGCATAACCCAAAATGGAGTATTCAACAAACCATTTGTTGTAAGCTGATTTTGAATTTAGAAAAGACAAATGTAAAACAAACAGCAGATACAATGAAAGAGGGCAAACAGGTTCAGTTTTTAACCTTTCCGGAAATGTCAACAGTTTGCTTAAGCTTTAAAAATCAAGCATCACGAGAATAAAGAACGTAACTTTCTCTTCTGTAAACATGGAAGTGCGCAACACTCGAGGCTAGGCTGACGTCCGACGTCATAACCACTGTTACCATCTTTGTGTACGTGTCTAAGTCATTTCGCCACCATCTGCGACGAAATGACGACGCGGAACACCTGGGCATGGAAAGTAGAGTAGGTTTAGGTGACACTTGACTTTTGAAGTCGCAAATATTGAAGTTTATGAATGGATGCAGAAAAAATCGAGACTTGGAAACGATTGTGGTTTTGTAGGAATGTTTGATATGTGACAGTATCGTTTGCGGCGTATATATGAATGGGATGACTTTGCAACAGAACTGCAAATTTTGAAAGTAGGTCTTTGGAGTATGCAGACAGTTGCTAAATTGAGACGATGGTGACATTTATTTATAAGTTAAAATATGATAAAAATGTATGGAATTTCAAGTTATCTTTTGGACAAACAGTGGAGAGAGATATTACAGAGAGAAGCGGAGAAGTGGACTATTATACTGGAGGTAAATATGGGCAAAGGTAGGGTATAATATGGGCAAAGGTAGGGTATATATTGTGAAGATGATGGTGCAAGTATAGCAGGAAAGACAAAAGGAGAAGAATGCATTTATACAATGTTGAGAAGTTACACAGAGAGGCTGCAGAATAAATGTCTGTAGGGAAAACTCTGACACAATGGATAGTTATAATTTCTTCATTACCATCGTCGTCAAAGATAATAAAATTCTGAAAGGAATTAAGTCTTGCTTTCAATTTCACAAACAAGATTTGTCAACAGCTTTTGTTTATTAACATACAAAAAGCGAAGCTGTAATCAAAAATGAATGTCAAATTCATAGTGTGAACTTAACCTTTCTTGTCATCCCAACATGTTCTAGTTTTCATCTTCCAGTAACACCACCTCCTGCCTTACTGTTCATGTATAGCTTGCTCCAGTAGTGTAATGTGCTGACTGTCGTGACGAGCCGTACGTTCAATGATCCGACCATGTCTCATTGTCCAAGGTAAAACTTCAGGACAGGAGGGAGGCAAGCACAGAAGAGACAGACCACACAAGGCCTGACTTGACAATGCCAAAGAATGGACCGGTCAGACTGTCATCACGTTAATAATAATAAAAGGCCTACACACTTACACTCGGAACTTTTTAGTTAAAAATTAACTTGGGAAACCACTGTCGCTACTGGTCAATGCCTGTCATCCACACCTACGTTTCTAACGCTGAGTTCAGGGTTGTGGGATACTGAGTTCAAGGTGAGATGTGCAGGGCGACTAAAGACAAGACAATAAGGATGGAGACAAAGTAGGACACACTGGATGTGATTACAGGTTGATGACTTTACTAATTTTGACACGTTGATCTGAAAAATGAAAATATTTTTTAGATTTAATCAAAATTTAATCTTTTTATCAACTGTTTGACACCCTTCCTGCAGTCGGTTACGTCACTGCCGCCGCGCTGTCTGGGAGGGCGGTGCAACATTCCGACCAAAAAATCAAGCAGGCTGAATATTCTGGCGAGACGATAGATCGGAATTAATTCCTTCGGTTTTTGCCATCCACACTG
>JBCEWB010157739.1:0-10528 GCA_039654565.1 Peronia peronii
GATAGATAGATAGATAGATAGATAGATAGATAGATAGATAGATAGATAGATAGATAGATAGATAGACAGGTAGATAACTAAAGATAATACAGAGAGATCACCCAGACACACATGCATACGAACACATTGAGAGAGAGAGAGAGAGAGATGGGGGTCGGGGTTCGGGGGGGGGGGGGGGGGATAAAAACAGCTATACTTCTGGCAAAGTCACAAAACCATTTCTGGAGACTCTGCTTTCAATTTCTCTTCTTCATGCAAAAGACCCACGCCCATTACTTTCTGTTTTTTTCTGTGCCATTCACAGTCAAAGAACAAAAGTCATCGCATTAATGCTATTGTGAATTGTAGGGCTACAACTGCGAGGTTCACACTAACACCAAGACTACTTTACTGTTCAAAATCTCCGTGACTCATTGTTCATTGTCAGTTAGTTGTTCCAGCGCACTGTTCGCACCAATAATGAAGTGGATTCTCATGAGAGTTCATAGGTGCGAGTTATCGTGCACTTCGTATTCTTGTATGTGCCCAAGATTTTCAGAACCTTCACTTCAAGCTCGAGGAGGTGAATTGTACTGAAAGTGATTACTGGAGTATTGTTCTTAAAATGAAAATCTTGCCTAAAGATAAATGCAGCAAGTGGTACCATACACAGAAAGTGCAGCAAACACTTATTGCTCCACTCA
Organism: Peronia peronii; assembly: GCA_039654565.1. Classification (NCBI taxonomy): domain Eukaryota; kingdom Metazoa; phylum Mollusca; class Gastropoda; order Systellommatophora; family Onchidiidae; genus Peronia; species Peronia peronii. The sequence continues at coordinate 684 of JBCEWB010157739.1, forward strand.
CAGTCTGTTCCACTAGAATGGCTTTTAAACTTTTTAAATTACTTAAGTTCCATAATGTTCAATGAAATTTCTTTGCCGTTTTTTTTCCTGGAATGCACTAAAGAACATAAAACTCTAGGATTCCACTTAGATTTGTGGATGAGCGGGTTTTTTCAATCAATCTGAAAACATTAATTTACTCTTGCTTTTTTTAAATATATGAAAGAAAAAAAATGTAATACAACTATGATGATAAAAGAAAACACTATAAATCAATGGGTAAATAACAAAAACAAAAATGTTTTTTCCCTTTACAGTGCTTGTGTTAAACCTCTTGTACTGGAAAAGAGAAGTAATTTGGTTGGTGATCAAAATGGCATGTTGAGACCAGTTTACGGCTACATCTTTAGATGAATTTAATATTAACAAATATGCAGCCATCCTGTTCTATAAAGGCTGAGTTTTGACTATCCAGAGACGCATAGCATTTGTGTGTCATCAAAAACTTGATTATATAGTTGTCAGAAACAAATTAACAATTTGGATTAATTTAGACATTTCTCCAAAAACTGATGTATGGTATTAAGCACACTGAAATTAATAAACTTAATGGTGATGAAACAAGAATAAGAATAAATAAATAGATATATAAATAAATTAATAAATACATCAGTATATAAATAACAAATTAGAACATAAATAAATAAATTGATAAATATACAAACAAATAAATAAACAAACAAATAAATACATTCATAGACCAGTTTTGAATACAAGATGACTTTTTTAAAAGTCATTTCGGTTTAAGTATCTGGAATTCGACCGAATCTGATCAGATTTATTCCCTGTCTCAGCCAAACCTCATAGGCCCAAGCATATTTACCGCCTTCGGTGTCCACCTCCAGGCAAAGAGACAATTGAGACGATGCCGGGAGACATTTTCTCCAACTATCTTCAGATGTTCTGGGTCAACAAAAAATGTGTTAGCTCTGGGTAAAAGCCCGTTCAATAATTTTACCAAATCATTACTCGCTGACAAAGACGAGAGGATAGACCGACTGCATGCCAATCTGATAGTTTCTTTCTTTCACAAGATCGCCAACGCCTGGTTATTGATATATTTGAAAAATCATTTGCAAACCAGTTCTGCTGTTGAATCTATTTTCTGCTTTTTCACGCCTGGAGCCATTTCAAAAATATCGGATCAATACACCAGTTCCACGCCAATTCAATGGCCTGAATCCTCAAGAGTTCGCCCTTAAGACATTTTTAATTCTTTCTCTCGTTTTTCTCTCTCGTAGACACCTAAATAAAACGACAAAAAGAACGTGCTGGTGAATAGAGGCTCTTTTTGTGGACCCGATCTTTTACATTTATTGAACTGACAGCTTCGATCTGATTTTTTCGCCGTCTTTTTGTAAATCAACGATCTACAGAACTAGACCTAGGATGAACGTATGGGATAAAAAGAAAAAAAAAGCACAATTCCTTCCCTTTTAATCTTTTCCAGAGATTCTATGTCTTTTACAGCCTCAAACAATAGTTGCACCGAATCTACGTCTAGAAATTTCGTCTCTATTTGTTTTGCAATTCTCGAAACGTACTGCAAATAAAGGCCTCTGAAAAATGCAGTGTGATTTCTAGGGAGATTTTTTTTACTATTCAGATGAGCATGACAGTAGCAATGAATGTATGAGTAAGTCTTTTACGTGGAAGCATTGCTTTGGGAGGAAACGAGGATGGGACGGCCAGTTGTAAAGAATGTCAGATATTGCCTTCCAAACAATCCTTTGGAATGTAACCATATGAAGCATTTCCTCTCTCAGAATGTCTCACTATACCTTGTCAATCGTTATTCTATCAATGGGCAAAAGGAAATGTTAACGTTATGTAAGATCTGCCCGATCTCTCTTATATAAACTTCATCCTTTCCTGCTTTCATTTCAACCTATCCTGTCCTCAAAAGATCGTTGTCGTGTTATGGTGATCATAATCCCCTTCTTAATAAAACCGTAATGAGAGAAATTATTCGGAAGCGAAAAAAGGGAGGACAATAATCATGACTGGTGTTGAGCAACGATATCTGAGGAAACGATACAGCAACCTGAACTTAAACACCAACATTACAGGAGAAGAAACACGCCGAGTTCGGGTCAACGAGTGAGTCGTCTTTGCCCATGCCAGGCCCTCCTGTGACTATCGCCTAATAACCCCTGCGTCTCCAGCTGAAGAGAAGTAGAAATAGAAAAAGACAATAGGAAAAGTGACTATGGTTCCATTACTTTCTGTTTCTCTTCTCCCAGACTTAGTCTCTTATTGTCCCTTTTCTTCACTAAGGATGTACTATACATAAAAATAACATGCAGCATAATATTTAAAAACTATAAAGGTAGAAAACTGGAAAACACCGTAAAATCAAATATTTCGTTTTTGTTTTTTTTTTCATTAGGCAAAGTACATGAAATTACTTTCAATATTCTCATGTGAATGATGTATTTTGTATAACAGCTTATTTTGGTTTAAACACGGATCAATAATGGTCAACATTATTCACCTTCGCTTTTACCTTCACCAATCCCGGTGTTATTACTGTTATAGGAATACCTGAGGACCTGAGGCCACTAACCACCCCCAACCCTTTCTATCCTCCCCTGATCTCTACATTATTACCGTTATAGTATATGAGAAATATCTCAAAATTATATGGTAAACCATCAGAATCCTGAACACAGTGTCTTACAATGGAAGGAAACACTACTGCACATTTGTCCCAGTCTCTACCGCCTTCTTCCATGAGCAGAAAACAACAATTGTTGCTACATTTTGTGCTCTTGCGACATCGCTGAAGCAAAAAGAATAGCGTAGATAAAGAAATAACAGTAGACAAAAGTAACAGAACAAGAAAAGCATCATTGACTCGTCATATCAGCCTCTCCTTTCTGACCTGCCTGCTGATATAACCTAAACTGGCGTTTGTGGAGTGACGTTGCAAACGGCACTAGGTAATCAACTTCAAATTTTGAGAGTACTGGAGAATCTTTGATTATCGATGAAATTAGACTTTGCCCGCATTTTCATTTCTATTTTACTTCTTTCTCTTGGATAATGAAGGAACAGACAGTACAAAGTTAACTTTGTGAATACGCAAAGGTGGGGAAAAAATCAGCTTAATCAACTTAGTACATGATTCCACTTCTCGTATACTCATTGACTGAAAAAGGATCAAAGGTCAATTATTGCAGGTGGACCATGTGCAGGTGCGAGTGGAGGAAGTTGTGACGATAATCAAATTTATCAAGCATAAGAACATCTCACCCATCAATTGCGACTTGTAAAATGCATAGCATAAGCGTCTTAGATATTTTTATTTAGTCTTATTTAAGATCTGATTATTGAAAACTTCAATAAATCTGTCTGTCTTCTGTCTGTCTCTCTGTTTAGTTGTACGTCTATCTATCTATTTATCTATCAGCCCATCTGTCTGTCTATTTTTTCATCTACCACTCCATCTCTATTTATCTGTCCAATAACTGTCTGAGAATCCATCTATTTAACTCTTCTTCCTGTGTGTCAGTCTGTTTTCCCGACCATCCTGTGACTTCATGTCCCCTTATCTATTGAAAACGAGAAAACCTTTATCAAGTACAATGATTTTAATCTCAGTACTTCCTCTTGCCACAGGTTTAATGTCTACCTCAACGGCTTACGTAAGAGCTCCTTTTGTATGCCAAATGAGAAGGGAAGACATATACATTAAACGTGAAATACGTAATTTTTATATTTTGAGGGTATCTTATAAAAATTTAGCTGTTGCCATTATTATTACTGAATCCCACCTCACCAAAAATACAATAAATTTATTTGCTGTTGTCCGTTTAATGTGAACATAAACGCGCACAAATTTTGGTATGCAAGCGTCCAGGGCAGCCTGCAGCATTCAAGGTTGACATGGTATCATTATAGAAAATCACATGTCATGATCATATAAAATCACAGTGTCGTCTTTGAGCGTTATTTATCTTTAACAACCCGAGATCAGTAGTGAATTTTCAAAGTTCAATACCTGTCTTTTTTTTTTTTTCATATTGCCAACGTCAGCATTCAGACAAACTTCCTTTCAAAAGTCACGTTGCCACGGCATATTTGTCAGCGATCTTTCCGTGGAGAAGATCAGGGCTATTTTCAGCTTGAAAGCCAGTCAATGAATAGTGGAATTCAAACATTTTTAGAAAGAAATTGTACATATCGGTCAATAATTTTCACAAAGATTAAAGCCTAGTATGCCGTATATCCGTACTTTAAAACTCACCTTGCTTGCAGCTATGCAATCTTTCACATAGTGAAATTATTATGATACGGTAACAGCACACTACATTCAACTACTGCATCAGTGCACATTCATCGATTTTGGTAGTGCTAGTGATGGAAAAGCGAGTCCTCCTGCTCAGTCGACCTTGGTCTTGATCGCTGTTTCAGTGCATACAAGAAATACTCAAATAACAATTATTCATGCATACGCATAACCAGAAATTAACTATAGAAATCCACTCATTGTCATCATGGGGTAATCTGCTGGCTGGGCTGGTGATCATGGATGTCCACCAGCTGTTGGATATGTTTCGATTCGTTTTTTATTGTGTTTGCTAAACTTTCATCTATACATTATGCTTTTATTTAATGCCATCAAGATCTCTACTCATTCATCGTCTACAACAGAGGTTCCCAACCAGTGGGTGGCGACCCCCAAGGAGGGTCGCGAAGTCTTGGCAGGCGGGTCGCTTAGCCTTGCTAGAAGTGGCTTGGCATAAACTTAATTTCAACTCATCAATGACATTTTTAAAAATGTTTTTACATATTTTTTTTTTGATTTAGTTTGCTAACTATTATCTGCAGAATTCTTGAACAAATTTTTTGTTAGATGTTTCTTTCTCTCGCCATCACAGAGAATTAATGTAGATCAAGCTGCTGTTTAGTAGGGGTCGGTGGGTTTCAGGTTTTTGGGTAAACGTGTCGCGAGTGCAAAACGTTGGGAATCACTGGTCTACATTAAAAGTATGTGGTAGAAGAAAGAAAAACAGTTAGAAACTTACGATTTTTTTAAAAAACGTTGTCTTAAGAGTGATATTAAGACAGATAAAATAGATATTTTGAGTTTTTGGAAAGTTAATCCAGTTAAAAAGTTAATGGTCGGGTTGCCATATGTTTTTAACGTTAGACATCAAATTCAGCTAAGCTTAGCTGAGCTATTAGGGGGAAATCAGCAACGTTGGGATACGTCCATGAATAACTGCAGGGTTTATGTAAAAGGAAACAAAACAAAGAAAAGCCCCAGGATGAGCTGGTCTCTGAAATGAAAAGTTTACATCAATGTTAAATCTTTGTGTAAATGATATAAGGTACCCGCCATTGAAAAGAAGCTTTACCTAATTACATGTTCAAAAGTATTAGCAAAAACAAAATGAGAAAAACAAAACAAAAGAAGCAAAGAAAAGCAAATGAAAAACAATGGTGAATTTTCAGCGAAGGCATGGGTATAAACTGTCAAGCATGAACGATATCAAATGAAATTCATGTTTGAAAAGAAATGTCAGTGTTCCATGTTCACGTAAACATCAGAATGGGTATAAAACACACATACATACACACGCACACACACACACACGCACGCACACACACATATACACACATATAATAAGAATATGAATATGCGTGTGTTCTTCAAGTTTGGTGGCGCTGTTGGAGTCAACTAAAGCTAACTTTCCAGATCGGTGTTTCAGCGTAACACACTAAAGTGCTTTGACAAATGGATTTTTTTCATCGTTGTGTTGCCACCGCATAAAGCGCCCGTGTCCATAAGTCAGACTGATGACAATGCCAGTCAAATTTCTTTTCGGTTTCTTGTAGGAGAATCTCATGATCAGGCTGGCCCACAAAGTGTAGCATAAGACAGCCAGCACAATAACGTGCTTTGATAAACTTTATTCATTAAAACCGCTTCATTCTCTAAAACCGCTTTTCACTCCCTGTGAATTAAAAGAATGTTGGCAAAACTGTATTTGGATTGTCTCGTAGCGGAAGGTTGTAGGCGATCGGCGTTTCGTGGAAGTACGTTAGTATAGTGCATTAACCATTCTTGTGGTCAGTCAGCTACGGAAAGAACTCGCGAGGAACAAGAAAGAAAACAAGTCACTCGTGTACCTTGCACCGTCGTCAGTTGCCGATTACCAAGCCAGAGCGGTGTCGGTCTACACATTTCGACTAAGTGAAACGCCGGTGTAAGCTAAGAATGTTAATGAAATCGGGCCCTGGCCAACAGTGCGAACCTGCTGTCTAAACTAATCAGTCACAGCGATTCGCTGGACCGTGTTTTATTGGTTATAACCACTGGGAGTGGACCATGTAAAGTAATGCTCCAAATCTGCCATGTAGTTGTTGTAGTACATGTACTAGAAGTTGTAGTAAGAGAAAGTAAGAGAACTACACTAGCTGCAGTAACAGTAAGGTGATACTATTACTACCAATATTACTACAACAACAGTAGTTGCAGTATAAAGGGTAGCAATGGAAATAACAGTAGAAGTAGCACTAGACGAAAATGTGGTAGCTGAATTAATATTATAACAATGGCAGCAACAGTAAGCGTAGGTGAAGGAGTGTTTAGCAGCAGTGATAAGAGGAGCAGTGAGCGGAGTAATGTTGGTGGTGATAGCAGTGGGGATGGTCCTAGTGGCAGTAATAGTTGCTATAGTTGTAATGGAGAGTGTTATGACGATAGAGAAAGTAGCTTTAGTGATAGTAGAAGTAGCAGTAGAAATAATGATTGTTTTTATAACAGAAATGTTAGCACTTGAAGTGCAGCTACAGTAAAGAATAGTGCTCATAACAACAGAAGCCAAAGTTGTAGTTCGCACTTTTTTATTTCATTAGCTCATAGTCCTGTTGGACCATCGGGACACTGCCGATGAACACCAAGCTATCTTTTGTCATTCCTCTCGACACTCTACAGCTCTTATGCAGGCTTCAAATGACAGTCCGGTCCATTCAGTGATGTTGTTTTCCCACTTCCGTTTCTGCCGGTCAACTTTCTTTGCACCATTTACTGTGCCTTGGGAAGGATCATCTTCGTCAAACCATACGATCTGACATTATGGCCAAACCAGTGGAGTTTCCTTCTACGGATGAGTTGTAGTATCTATAGCAAAAATAAACGCCCCCGGCAAAAGTAATAGTACTAGTTTTAGTAGTGATAATTATTGCAGGTCTTTACATCGTGTGCGTCACTGGACCACTTTGCAGCTCAGAAATGGTCTTCAATCCTGCACGAGTCGAGGAGGACCCACATTAGCAAATGATCTGTCAGTCTGGTTATTTATCGGACTCATGTTAAAGTCAATCATCGTAATGGCAACGATGGCACATATGTTAACAGTGGTAGGAGCAGTCTTATGAATAGTTTTGTCTGCGCAGATAGAAAGACGCCACAGTGCCTATCGATCACTCAAGGTTGGCAGGCACCATACTGGATTACTCAACCTTAACTCTAACCCTAATCCTTAACCGCCAACACGCACCAAACCCTAACCCTACTTCTTGCCCTCATGGGATATTTCTCAAATATGACAATGGGGAATTTCTATGGATCCATCAGCTTTAATTAGGCACTATAACGTCAATCCATCCCTATGTCTTTCCTATGGATCGGTCAGCGATAGGTGGATACTATGGTATCTATTTTTTAAAAATAGTTTAGAAATACCAGCTGTGTCACAGAAAATTATAGTGGATATAAGAATATATTGGCTAATTAAAGGCTGTGATCTGTTGTGTTGCCACGCATAAAGTACCCGTGTTCATAAGTCAGACTGATGACAATGCCAGTCGAATTTCTTTCGAGTTTCTTATAGAAGAATCTCATGATCAGGCTGGCCCACAAAGTGTATCATAAGACAGCCGGCACACTAACGTGCTTTGATAAAATGTACTTTTATTTTTCATCATATTTCAGTTTCACCAGTGCTATGCATGAAATTGTTCATTGCCTGTGAACTTATTGTATAAAAACGTTGCGATATACAATATTGTCATACGGTTTATTTAACCTCTCTCATTTTTTGGTAATTCTGCTGCATAACGCTGTGTATATCCGTGGTTCTCTCGATCTGTCTGTCTTCTGGTTTATCTCTCAACCTCTGTGTGCGCTATGTGTTTACTTCTCTTTGTTTATCTGTCTGCCTGCCCATCTATCTCTTTACGTCTGTGTCTTTCTCTCTGTCCATCGTTCTATTTGCTTTCTATGTGGACCTCTAGCTCTTTACCTATCTGTTTCTTATCTGTATTTCTGCGTCTCTCTAGCTATTCACCGGTCTGTCTGTTTGTATGCCTGGATTTGCTTGTCTGTCTACCTGATTGTCTGCTTGTCTGTCAGAAAATCTCTAGGCACCAGGATGTTTGCCTGTTCCCATATCTTTTTTGGGGTGCGATGGCCTAGTGGTTGGGCAATCGGATTCGAGAAAATAGTTACCGATTCGACTCTTGACGGATCACGACAGTTCCTGGAAAAGACAATTTACACACATTCCCTGACTTGACCCAGATTAAAATGAGTATGCGACCAGAGACAGTAAATTTTAATGTTACTGTCAACTTAATAAGGTTCTGGGCGCCTCAGAGGCAGTCGCCTCGTGTGCTTCTCAGATAGCCATGAGAGTTTTGTGAGTGTCTCTTATTGGGTTTATCAGGGCAATAATAGATTGTAATGCGCTTATTGCCTGTGCTATAATAAATTGAATAAGCGCTATTATTTTATTATTACCTGTTATTATCAGCGCCTGTCTTCCCCTTCCTGTTATTTTCATATAACCCCTGTCCATTGATCTTATGATTATTATAAATTTCGAATTATTTCTCGAAACTGGCGTTAACGTTGTTGACTATAGCATTTTCAATTAATTTTATCACCATTTATGCTAGGTCTATGCTTGACAATAACTGATTTGCAAGAAGTTATCTTTTGGAAAAAGAGGCAAGTAACGCTGATTCAGTGCCGATAACCACAACTTCATATCTGAATGTTAATTTTTTAAAAAAGTTTTCAGTATGTGTCATTTTGTCTTTAAGTATTAAGTGTAGTCACACTTACGACAGGATTAAAAACTGTTATGTATGTGAGGGCTGAGTATTAGTGTCAGCTTATTATTTTGATTCTGGTTTCAGTTTCTATCCATTCATGTGTCCGTCCTTTCGTCCGGCCACCCGTCAGTCTGTTCGTCTGTTCGTCGGTCCGTCGATCCGTCCGTCCATCCATCTATCCATTCATCTGTCCATCGATTTATCAATCCATCCCATCCACTCATCTGTCCATCACAAATGTCTTATTCGGATAGCGATGAACTTTAGTGTTGGATGTATGGATGCAAATTTTATATGCCTCTCTGAATATCCTTTGAGAGTCTATGTACTTTACTTTATGAGTAAGTTTAACAACTACACGCATGTCCTTCTAGCAAAATTCTTTTAAAATGTGTAAATCGGAACTTTTATTCTTCTTTTTTTTTTTTTGGTTTTGTTTTGTAAATCGTATTCCGCTCTTGTTTATAGCATCTTTCATGGTTATTTCTAGCAGTATTTGTAACATTTACACATCAACCTATCCTGAATTTATCGTAATCTTTTTTACCATTTCTCCAGTGTACCATTTTCATTATTATCAGGAAGACGTATAAGTAAGCACTGATAATAATTCCAAATTTCCCCTTCATGTAGCGAGGATGGACGACCGATCGATCGACTGACCAACCAACCAACCAACCAACCAACCAACCAACCAACCAACCAACCAACCAACCAACCAACCAACCAACCAACCA
>JBCEWB010157759.1:0-10527 GCA_039654565.1 Peronia peronii
ACATGACAGGCCACTTTGTATGGGTGGGCAGTGATGCCTGGAGCGAGGGCTTCAGAGCTGAGTTTCAAGGGTACGAAAATGAGGTGGCTGGATCTTTTTCTTTTGCCTACCATTCAAATTTGGTCCCAGAGTTTTACCGTTATCTTCAAGATATAGAAGTCAATTCCACAAGGAACCATTGGTTCAAATATAATTGGGAAAGATTGGCCGGTTGTTCCGTAGATCACTATGAAGACTGTGACCCAAATTATGACATGTTGTCCTCTGATACTTTCACATTCGAAAAGCGCTCGACTTTATATATGGATTCCGTTCTCTCACTGGCCTACGCTGTCCACAACCTTTTGTCTGACCGATGTCCATTGGCTCGAGGGGCGGAGGCCAGGCATTGTATTTCAGGTGACATTTTACTCCAGTATCTGAGAAATGTGTCATTTCATGGTTACAACGGACACATCGAGTTTAACCAATATGGCGATGTCGAGGGTCTGTACGAAATTAATCAAGTCGTGTTTGATTACAAGGATATCAGTTTCCTGAACATAAGTTCCACTATTGGTCTGGAAGCCAAACTAGTAGCTGTGTATAATGTGGAGTCGGATAGGATAAACTACACTGGCAGACCTCTAACCTGGAATTATTTTCTGCGGGAGGGGAAACTTGCCACCAATGGTAACTTGCCTGTGTCTGTGTGTAGTGATCCCTGCCATGCTGGGGAGTTTATGATTCTAAAGGAGTTAGTGTGTTGTTGGCGCTGCCAGAAATGTCGAGACAACGAAAAAGTTATCAATGGAAACATGAGCTGTGAACCATGTCCGACTCAGAGCTGGCCTGATCCTCATACAGATTTCACCACCTGTAGACGGATAAATCACAGCTACCCTTCCCTGGTTGACCCACTCCCACTACTACAGATAGCACTGGGACTGGTCGCTCTGATATGTACCTGCGTGATCGTCACAGGCTACATATACTACCGCAACACTCGAGTTATCAAAGCCACTAGCCGAGAGCTTAGCGTACTCCAGCTGATGGCCCTCTTCGTTGGTTACGTCACTGTTATTCTCTTCCAAGCTCCGCCCACTCATACCACTTGTAGCGCCCTCTATCTCTTGTTCTGTCTCAGCTTTGCCTGGCTGTATTCTCCACTGTTGGTGAAAACTGTCCGAATCTATAGAATCTTCCAAAGTGGAGTCAAGAACAATCGACGTCCAAAATTTATTAGTCCACAGTCTCAACTTGTCATCTGTGGCATTCTCGTGTTAATTCAGGTAACTTCTCACAAACGTTTTCTAAACATTTTGTATACCTTTAAGGCCCTGCCCATCAAGTTGTTTTGATTAATAACCAGTAGATTCGTATTTCTTTCTTGAAGTCAGTCAAACAATTTGTTTAGCCCAATGTTTCCTATTCATTCCTGTACTTTCTCTATCTTCAAGTTCCTTAGTTCTAGACGTGTCTTTATTTTTTAGACCAGAGCACTGTTCGTAGTCTTGTTTGTTAAATTCTCTCTAGTAAATGAACATATCATTGGTATTTGAAATTTTCACTTTCATGTTTATCATTTGCAATCTTCATATTCATCACGTTAGAATTATCTGTGTTGCTTGGTATATTTGCTATGTTGTTTTTAGGCACATCTGAAGAGAAATCTCTATTTAACTATGGAACAACTATTGCTTTTTTATGTATATACTGTTCTGTTTATATATAATTCCTTACAACGTCTTTGGCTCATTTTGGCAGGTGTGTCTTTGTCTGTATGTCTTCATAGCACACCGACCCACTGCTAGAGCTACACAGCCCCTGACCACAGAGCCCGTTGTTGAGCTCGCTTGTGACATGACTAGTCCTGGTCTCGTCACCTTCTTGACCTATAACCTCCTAGTGGTCTCTTTCTGCTCCATCCTGGCCTTCAAAACCCGGAAACTTCCAGACAACTTTAACGAATCGAAATTCATCTCCATGTGCGTGACCACAACCCTGGTCATCTGGTTAGCCTTCGTTCCAACGTACTTCACCACGGAGAGAAGCACCACACGAGTCTTACTGTTGTCACTGGCACTATTGCTGAACCACACAGTGGCATTGACATTCTTGTTCATGCCCAAAATCTACGCCGCCGCCTATGTGGAAGTTGACGAGTCCTTGACTAGGCCGGCAATGACCGCTGGAGTTACACTGGGCACGTCAAAGAGTGGACTTAACAACCGAGTGTCTCCTCAGTCTAGGACAAGCTCCTCTACAACTTGATCTTTAGGCAGCCGGATATTTAAATTGCACACTATTTAGAAGACATAGTCTTATATATTCCAGAAGTTACACTCCCATCTAATGCTAATACAGATATTTTATCTCAATGCCTTTAGGGCAACTATGTTATATTAATGACGACTATCATTTTAAGGGAAAGGGCGCGTTCTGGAGATAATTTCTTTTTATTATTACATACACAGCTTTAACATTTTCCATCGAATTTGGCACGTTGAAATTACCCTTGGCTGGAGAGAGAGAGAGAGAGAGAGAGAGAGAGAGAGAGAGAGAGAGAGAGAGAGAGAGAGAGAGAGAGAGAGTGTGTGTGTGTGTGTGTGTGTGTGTGTGTGTGTGTGTTGGAGATCACTGGTGCTCATCTAGCCAGGAGACTCCCTTGTAGCTCCAGAGAGACTTAAAGGTCAGCAATAAAGAAGATCAATTATCATTTTCAACCATGAACCTGTCAGCTGTAAGTTGTCTCCTTGGTGTTAACATTCCATACTTTCAGCTCTTGAATTGCCAGGCCTCCACATTTCTTTCGAACATTTTTGCTTGTCATTGGATGAAAGTGCAGTCACGGCGCCTCAGAATTCTTTTGGTCTTTCCTTTTCATAATCAAAGGGTTAATATACTCTCAGCGAAACTAGATTGACAACGTTACTAATATTTTAACAGGACAGTCTTGTCTTCTTGTTATGATATAACAAAGACTTTTTCAATTCCATTGGCCATAGATCACTCTCTGCACTATCTGTTTATCTGTTTCTTGCTCGTGTCCTAAAATGGGAATGTCTTGTCAATATATCTCTTGTTTGTGAAACCAGTAAGCCAGTGTGGAACTGGCGAAGATCTCTGCTGTCATGATCTGTTCAGTTTGCAGTTCAAGATGTACTATCACCAAAGCTGCTTCATTAAGTGCTGTAAAAATTATTAGACGACGCCACCCGATTCACAATTCTCAGGTTTGCATAATGTTATAATTTACCAGGAATGATTCAACATATAAAAAAATACAAAGGATGTTGTTTAATTCAACAGCTGTTTGTTTGTTTATTTGTTTTCATGTTTGTTTTTTTTTTTAGTTTTTTGTTTTGTTGTGTTTTGTTTTGTTTTTAAAGACGTTCATTTCTTGTGAAAGAAGTTTTTTCAATGTAAGAAAAAAGTCTGTTCTCTTAAACTAAATGCAAGCCTATACAGAAATTACAATCGTACCAATTCTATTTGTGTTGTCCTTTTAAATTCCGATCAATTACCATAATCACTTTCATTATAAAAAAATCTCTATTCACAGTGAAATGAATTATCTTTACTTTTGTCCTGGAACAAATTTGGAACAAATGCCCGTCTCCGAGGATTCTCTCAGGTATGCGGACTCAAGTAGGGCCAGTTTGTCCAGATAGTTTGAAGTATCTTCTGCGTCCTATGAACAGAAGGTCTATGGAGAACTCAGTATCAGACGCGCCAAGTTAAAAAGATTGTGCTCGTAACAGACTGAGAGTGTCGTGTCGACATTGTTGATGAAATTTGATTTATTTTTGGGGCAAGACTGCACGTGTCTGAAATCTATCTTTATGTTGGAATCAAAGGTATTGATTTTGAAGTACGACTGTTCATCCCCATGTCATTACATATAACGGACAGTGTGACCGTTTGCTGTTAGTGTTATCACTCATGAGCCCTGGATAGAATTTCCCTATGAAGACCACAAAGGTTGTGTTGTCTTATCTTATCTCGTCTTATCTTATCTCATCTGTCTTATCTTATCTTATATTGGAGATACAGCGTTCACAGATATGCCTTTAAGAATCAATAATATTCCCTCCTATTATGGATAAAGTTGAGGAAACTGTAAAACGACTGCTCACGTTTAATGTTAGTTATCCCTGCTTCAGATTTAAACGTCACTTGATTTCCAAGAACACTGTTTCAAAAGCTTACTGTTGTCCGATGTTAAATATTTCAACATTGATTTGTTCAAGTTTTAGCATAGCAGCTCTCCATTTTTTATGTTGCATCTCCATGGATCTGCATGAAAGAGCACAAAACAAGGTTACAACGGTAAATGCAAAGCCCGCACGTAACCAACCATATTGTGAACAATCCAGACAATGCAGATGGGAAAATGCTATGATATTTTTTTTTTATAAAATAAATCCAGCAGGCCTTCTAACGATAAGTACTTATTCTCAGAAAACGGATATAATTCGGAATAGCGAGAAACATCACTTCGTCTTCAATTCTTCTTAAATGACTTAAAATTAAAAGCTCATGATATTGATATATTTCTTTATAATCTTAAAGAATTTTCTTTTAGTCGCCTTTGAATGATCGATCTTTTGACCAGTCACCCATTCTTATTGATAAGGTAATGCGTTGTAGAACTATTGCTGTGGAATACTCTGGAAATGCCAAGGATAGGGGAGCCGATTAAAAATTCTCTCTTATGACATGTGTTTATACATGTCCACTGTATCAATTACTTTCCAAATGAATGCAATATAGCAACAAGACAAAGATGTTTGGTATTATATTAAATTAGGGTTTAGCCTATTTTCTTATTTGTTGAACATATATAGATATGATTGTTGAACTATTGGCACTCCAGCATTTTCCTCTGAAATTTATAGATTAAAATACAGCTGAGTAAACGTTAGTGGCGTGCATTAGTTTTATGGGTGAGACGGAGAAAGGAAAGACCAAGGTTGGGGATGGGGAGGGCAGGGGGGGGGGGTGAATCAATTTACCATAATATCTCTGTGTAGGTCTATATAGGACATGATAGTAAAGCGACTATACAGATGTTGATCAACTCTTAGAATGAAGGGTATAATCATTTTTCTTCCAGACAATGAAGTTTTGACTTTGGGCAACTTTTTACATGTTATTTAAGTCTTCAATTACCAGAACTCGAACTTACGGAATTACTTTACATATAACACTCAAAGATTTATAATTTTTGCCACAGTTATTCAACCTCAGCCGTAAGCCTAGGTAACGATATAGATGGATTGACGTTTAGTAGCAGACAAAAGATAACGAGATATTAACCCCAAAGAGACTAAAGAACTGTGACCCTAATGCCATGGCACAGATAAGGGTTAATTGTTGTGATGCTTTTTAGTTTGTCTATCAGTATTTCATGGTAAGTTTATGGCTCTGACCAATATATCAAATGAACAAATAAATAAACCAACAAATAAACAAACGAGCATCTTTGGTCGCATGTATCTCTGGAAAATGAAAGAATAGAAAGTTCATCTTAGTGCTATTTTATAGTTTGAGTGTTCCTCTTCCTGATGTAAGAGAATGTTTTTGCAGTTCTTGCCATCTATGTTCATAATAATATGTCGCAATATTGGAAGAGACAGTTTTAAACCATTTCCCGGAAAGTAGTCAGAATGTGAGCCTCTGTAGTCATACGCATCAGTGTTAAAAAGATAACTATGAGATTATCTTGGTGCCATTTTAAAACTTGAGATCTCTTCTTTTGGATGCAACAAAAGGTTTCTGTAGTTCTTGCCATCATGGTTACATGTACTATGGTGAATTGTACCAATGTCTCGAAAAGTGAAAGATTTAATTAAAACATATAGCGATTGGTTATCCTATGGTGAGCACCTCTGATCGTGTGTATTTCTGGAAATTGAAGAAACAGAAAGTCCATCTTGGTGCGTAATTGATAGTTTAACAAATTTAACAACAAAGAACACCATAGAGACATGAAGGTGAATATCTTACGAACTAGAAACCTAGGTAATATCATTCTGTAATTATGGTGACTATTTCGACAAGTTTGAAAACAAAAATGGTTATCAGCACAACTTAGCATTTGGAAAGGTTTTCTCAAATCTAGGCAGTAGCAAACCACAATGATTATATGTGAGGATTTTCATACGTTTATCACAATATCTGTGAATGAATATTATAAGACGTTTACCCAGCTGTGAGGAAGTATCAAACCACAGCAATAAATTCACTTTGAAGCTCCAAGTGGCAACTGACTTGAACACTCTTGAGCTAATTCGTAACTTGAAATGTAAACATGAACACAAAACGTCTGGTATTTTTCAGTGGGTAATTGTTTTTTGTTCCTTTTCTGTTGTTGTTTTTTCACCTTTTCTGTTGTTGTCAGTTCTTACCTTTGCCCGAAATGAGGATTATGAATCAAGCCCGGTAAAAAAGGAAAATGTTACCTCTATAATTGAAATATTGACCACAGAAAATGTTCAGAAAATTATTATAATAAGAAAAAAGCATTCGCTGTACACCAGGGATAATTGTGGCTATTTTACTTCCTTTTGACAGAAACAAAGAATGTTGACAAGCAGTGTAAGAGGGGAAAATCACTTTTGTTTGTTTGTTTGTTTGTTTGTGTGTGTGTGTGTGTTTAAAAAGGTACATCATGGAAAATTTATAAAAACTCATGACGTAAGTACATTTTTTCCACTATTCATAGTAAATTTCTTTAATTTTTCTCCCAGGTAAGTTATGAATAGAAGATTAGCGAAGTGTAACTTAAATTGTTGCAGCTTTATCAGGACGTTTCTGAAATCATAGACTTGAATGAGAATCAAAAAAGTGAAAGTGATTGTGAAAGTGAATCAAATCCTGATTAATTACCTTGTTGAGAGCATTAGTAAATTTGTAAGAACTTTTATATTATATAAAATATATACCGTTGCAATTTATCAAAACACTGAAGTATGATGAAACAGGCATTATCCATAAATCATAACTAGACGATAACTGACAGCACTTGGCTTGAGTACACCAACATTGCCACTCTGGATAATGATTATACTAGTTATGTGTTTATATACCCTATTGTCTGATAAACACTGGCACACACACCACTCACACATCAAAATATATACTATATTGTATTTATTGCTGATAGATAATAGTGAGATCTTCAAGAGTTTATTTCATACAGAAGGACTAGTTGTGCGAATGTCACTATGTGAGTCGTTGTTAGACAAATGATTGTACACGCACGTATGTCTACTCAACTCCAATATTCACCGGATCAGTCACACGCCTTTTTATATAGCATAATATATATCTCAAAATGCAACACTGAAATGTTCCATTGTACTGAAATACTTGAATTGATAAGCCTGGAATGGGCGGAGAGTTTGTGGAAGATTGAAGAATAGTTGGAGCAAGGCTTATCTAATTTAGGGACAGAACAAGTGATTACTTTCCATGGATTATTTCAATTTTTTATTTCGATTTTTATAAAACTAATCCAACATAATTATGTGAACCAAGGAATTAAATGTGAAGAAAGCGTCTTTGGGAATGAAACGACAAAGAGGCGTTTTTTTCTTGTTGAGTGTGACGGAGGAGGGGAAGGGAGAGATTGAATAAGGGTGCTGTGACAGTCTAGAAACCATTTTGGTCTTGCTTACACATAAAACAATATTTTCTACTCTGTGACAACATTCATGGCAAAGAATCAACTCAAAGCACTAGGTTACAAGATTAAACCATATTACACAACACAAAATTGTTAAACTAGATGACACCAAAACTAAAATGATACTTCAATTAGCTGTGCCACGCAGACATTCGTTGCTTCAGCAAAAAAAAAAGAAAAAAAAAAAGAAAAAAAATATAATTATTTTATTCACTGTTGTTTCATTGCACATCGGTCCATCGTGTCCCTGTAGTCAGCCAGTCTATAGAAATGGTTGTACTGTCTGGCTCCAGAGTCCCCTGTCAGTTCTTGTATGAAAAAGCCGTCGTCGTTGACGTAAAAAGCCTCAGTGTAGTGGATGGGCGCACCTTTCACTATGGTATCCAGGTGAACACCTCGCCTTGTCTTAGAAAGATTAATCTGGTCAGGATAGATTTAGGATCGGTGAACATTAACCTTCAACTTGGCAACTGGAAATTTCTTCTTATGAAGAAGCCTTTCAGAAAAGTGGCATGTATTAAATAAATTCAAGCAAATGATATCTTAAATAACTTTCAATTATAAATGCTGTATTGCAATCGAAAAAGAAAAAAAAAACGTATGCAAAACAAAATCAGCTATTGCTCAATTAAGTTCCGATCCATGATGATCTTTGAGCTATGTCACTCTGGCCAATATATGCCTATTAAGCTATTCTGATTCTTGATAAAACGCTTGTTTTAACACAGTTTAATTATTTGTCCTTTTATTCAAGTTTATTATTTTTCTACCTTTAAAGAGGAACCTCCTAGATCACTTCTTTATCTAAAACAATTAATTTTATTTGCAATAATATATCAAAGATGGGTGGGGTGCAGGGAGGGGGGAGGGACGATGCGTCCTGGAGGTGATTTTGTCTATTATTATTAAAGACTGACAATTTTAACAGCTCTATCTAATTGGGTATGTTCAGATTAGAGGAAAATAGGGGAAAAAAAAAGAAAAAGACTTGCTTGAACAATTCTCATGAACACACCGCCATCTTGGATTTTGGCTTCTCTGACATGGCTATCTTTGAAATCTATCTCCTCTGCCAAATCTGAATAGGACTTACTGAAACTTCTCCAACTTCTTGATTGGCATAGTATCTAAAAGTTTACAGATTTTTAGCTCTTCATTTGAAAAAAAAAATGATCGTGCACAGCACTATGAAAATGCCAGGTAATGAAATATCACATTTCGGCCCTTTTTCATGACAAAACAACTTTCTTTTCTCCATGAAAGCTGCTTACAGAATGGGACACGCTTATGTACGTTGTTTTGACGTTATATTAAATGATGTATGCCAAATTTGCTTAGGATCGGTTTAGACATAAGAAAAAGGGATAGCATATTGATAGCTTGGTGAAAGCTTACACTGATATTCACTGGTCGTGAGTCTATTTATCGTCTCAGAGTGGCCACACAATGTCCATCCCTGACACTGGGCCTCGAGATATTGCTAAAAAAAGGTCATGAGTCAAGTGTATTATGAATCCTTTGCCTGTATCCAGCCAGACAGTGGTATTTTACTGCAGCCCTTTTGCAACGAGAGGGAGCCAAATCCTGATTGACAATGGGCCGGGACATCCGTTCAATGACCATGGGTCAAACATGTTAGAATGGACATATCTATTTTTAATACTATATCTATATTTAGAAAATGCACAACTTTTAAGAGAAAAAAGAAACCCAAAGTGATTTCTTTTTAGGGCAAAAGCCATATATTAAGACGCATCCCTCTCCTCCCCCTTACAGAAGAGATGTCAAAACTAAATCTCAATTTTCTCGAATCACAAGGTTTCATCGAAAAGGCATAATTTTCCCAAAGGTTATGAAAGATAGATCTGAATATCGTGTTTCACTGAGCAGTTAATCAACGTATCCCTAGAAAAAGTCTTCTTCAAGGTATTCTGATTTGTTAATTAATAATATTTCAATATAATATTCCACTATGTCCAAACAGAATACTTTGCCCAATTTTATTCTCTACAAACCTGTTTTTCTAGTAAAGTGTATTTAAAAAAAAACAACAGATTTTAAAATTTAACTTAATGAAGATTTTTTTTCCAGACACATTTACAGGATAAAAGGGGTTTTGTCAAAATTAACGTAACCATAACTTTAAAAAGGTGTTTCACAGAAGCACACACTGTGCCCCAAATTCTAGAAACTTTAGCATTGGTAACATTTTATTATTAATTTGTAGAAACGCAATCCAGAATACCTATTATCTACATCTCTGTCTGATCATCTTCAAGAAGATCAAGCAATCAATTATAATGGGAACCAGGTAAGGGCGAAACAAAAGTAGTAAAAAAATTTACAATATTAAAAATTTAAAAAAAAAAAAAACACGCACACTCACAAGCAAAACAAAACAAAAACGAAAAAAAAAATGTCGATCACAGGACATAAAGGTATGGCCTGGAGGATTGAACATGTAAATATATCTAATTTTGCTCTCTTCACTTTTTAAATCGGACTTTATTACACGAAGCAGCGGACAACAGACATATCACACTATTTAGTACTTACGAGTTGGGTAAATGTCGGATTCTCGTAAACCAGATGATTTGGCAGCTGTCAAGGGAAGAAATTAAAAACAGTGAAAAGATCATGTTATTGGTCAAATCTTAGCAATGCATTGATATATCCATCAAAATCCTGTTAAACTATTATTAGTGTTATTGTTGAAGGCCCATGCAGCCTTTCTCTCACACGGTTTATAAAACAGTATGGGATATCACTGGGACGGAAATGTACATACATACATACATACATACATACATACATACATACATACATACATACATACATACATACATACATACATA
>JBCEWB010157770.1:0-10527 GCA_039654565.1 Peronia peronii
ACACACACACACACACACACACACACACACACACACACACACACACACACACATAAAACTTTCTCTCTCTTTCTCTCTCTCTGTCTCTATCTCTTAATCTCTCACTTTCTCTCTCAACTGGTTATCGTCACAAGGCAGGCTATATAATGTCACTCTGGCTTTATCTATGGAGCAATTCTACGCCGTTGTCCGTGTCATCGATACTATTGTGCCGTATTTTGAAACAGAACGTGCTATATTGATGACGTTACTGATACGCTCTATGCCATTAATGTTAATGATTTCTTGACAGAAAAAAAATCAGAAACAAGAAAAGAAAAGGAGAAGAGCTCACAACATATTGGAAGAAAACAGGGTTATTTTTATGTTCCCTTTCGTCAAGGGCAGATAATGATGTTGTTACTGGCGCCGACTCTCTCTCTCTCAGACATACATACACACACACACACACTCTCTCTCTCAGACAAACATTCTCTCTCGATCTGCGTCACCGGAAGTGCTTGTAACGTCATTTGAAGGTTCACAGAAGGAATAATTTCGATGCCAACGCCTTTTATGCGGTTTTTAACTCCTCAGCTGTTATATTAATGAATTAATTAGCCTGAGATTATGACGCAGTAGTCACAATAATAAGTGAGATGATATGATCATTATTTTGTCATCATTATCCTTCTGTTCTCTGGGAATGAGAATGCAAAAGATTGGGGAATACTAATCCTGACTTTTCGAACTTGAGCTAGGAAACAAAACGAACCTCATAAAAAAGTTGGTAAGGTCATTCGATTGACATAAATAACGACTGTATTCACTCGTACACCTGAGGTTGCCGTGATCTATAGCTTCATTTAGGGTACTCTCTTGGAGACGCTGTCTTTATAATATGAATGAAGAATAAAGACCTTACACTGACCATAACTTCAACTTTTGTTATCTGTCAGCAGAGAGGAGAGAGGTTTTGGCCACATAAATTCCTACTGAAAGACAGATGTGCTTCTATGTGACAGGGTTAATGACTGTATCAACAAAGGCCTCTATAGGCCAGATATTCATTGAAGGGGATATGTATATGGTGACGAAAACGATGCTAGAAGAGAATATCGTAATGTTACTTTTTTAAAAAATCTTTTACATAAAGTACGGGATTGCAGGGAGAGTTTCAGCTGTAACAGAGAAACAAAATCACTGAATTAAAAAAAAATGCTTTTAACTCATATCAAACAACAGAAAAATTTCTCACCCGCAGTTCTCTTCCCTGTCTTAGTCTCTGTGTTTTCTGTCTAGTGTGCATTCAGTCTCACAACCAGCCACTATTGTTCTCTGCTTGAGTCCAAAACTCCAGAGGGTTAATGAGGTGTTTTTTTTTGTTGTTTTTTTTTTTACTGAAAAGTAAAAGTCAATAGCCAGATTTAGGAGTTTGAATCTCATATCTCTAAATTCTAACAGCTGCACAACTATGGCAGTGAAAGAGATAACTGATTGAAATGGGTACTATAAATTACTGCAGTGTCCTCCTGTCGGAAGGAAAAAGACCCCATTAAAATATATTGTCATTAACCCTCTAGAGCCCAAAACGGTTAACAAACAAGAACGGTCAACTTCACAGAATCAAAAAACAGCACTCCGCCATCTATCCAGTACTATATACCATATGCTGGGCCAGTGAAAGAAAATGAGATTGGAAAGCCACATTTGATGCATGATTTACAGTGTGATCACCGGAATAACATTACGAACACGTTCTTTGGAGGGTATCTTCACGTGCCGTGAATGAGAACTTGAGTCTTAGATGATTAATATTTGAAGTCCTAATTGTGCAAGAATTAGGTGTGACTGTGACTTATTATGTCGAATGTAACCATCGAGGACGACTTGCTCACCCACAAAATACACACGTACACAGTTACACACAGTCACACGCACACCCACAAAGATACGCACAAATACACATATACAGACAATGAAACAAACAAATATGGGCACTCACATACAGAAATACTATACACACACGTGCACATACACCCTTACACGTCTGCGCGCCGGCACGAGCCTCATTAGCCAGAGTGACAAGAATAATACAACATGATAAATGCAACTAGACAAGAGAAATAATGATAAGACTTAATCAACTCTGCCATTCCTACACCTAATACCTGTCATGGGTCCGTACTGACCGCTATTTCAAGAACATCCAGCTATACATCACACCAGACAATAGCAGAACACAAGACTTCGGGAATACCCAGCTGAGAAGTACGTCAGGTGTTTACCTATGTCATTAAATCATTAACACTACTCACTACTACTATTATTTCGAGGGCATCTAGGTTCAATAGGCTCACGGCGAAGAGTTTTGGTCATAAATTTCCTACCCACTGTAACAGGTTCAAACCAAGAAGTGAGGCAAACTTACGGCCGAGGCAAGGCCAAGGACTTGGGTCGATAGGATTTCCCAGGCTATCGGTGAATTCTGTTATGCATGGCTTGTATTCCAGGCGGGACGAATTTATAGGACATCAATATTAACATGTATTTTGAACCAGTCAGAGCAGAATATGCGCCCTAAGTGAAGCATTCAGTTTCTACTGCCCCTACAATAGATTTAGGGTATGGAGTCTATGGACCAGTAATCATCATCATCACAACTGTGGTGAACTACTGCATTTATATTATCTACAGGTCGCCTCGCCGTGTTTTGTTAATACCAGTGTAATAATGTCTTAACATATGCCCCAGAATTAAGTTCATCTAACTACAACATAAAACTGCTGTAGTTTGGACAATTTCATTCTGGGGTGACGATATCTCTCCCTCAACTTGTAAAGGATAACCACCACCACCACTATCATCGTCACCACCATCACTACCATCATCACCAGCACTACCACCTTGATCTTTTAGACACAGACCGTCCATCGGTAACTTACACCGCATACACAAACAACAAATATGGAGTATTAATCATCATCAACATCATTTTCATTCCATACAGATATCTTGAATTTTGGGACATTGACTGTCCATCCATTGAAATAAATAAATGACAATCGTTATCATCATCATCATCATCATCATCATCATCATCATCATCATCATCATCATCATCATCATCATCATCACTAATCAAAAACATTTAAAATCAACACAAAAAAAACGGAGCTGTAGAATTTATAAGTCGGAATTTGATTACATTGAATGAACGCCAAAATTTCGAGCATCATCAACATGATTACTATTGTTTTTAAGATCTACTGTCAACCGGCAACGAACTCAATACACTAAAAGACACAAAAATCTGTAGAACTGCATGTGTTAAAAATTGAACAAAGTGATGGTACTGGCACATTTTCAATCTTTTTGGTTCTTCTTCATTATTATCATCATCATCGTCATACTATATAAATGCCTAAGTCATCACCATCATTAAATACTTTACACACACATCTTTGACATTCAGACAAAGCTTGCCAACTTGTATTTAATTGAAATCTGCTCATTAAAAATCCTGACGTGTTTTGAATAATATAATATTTTACACTCAGGTAGGAAGACAGATGTGCTGAAAATAATCAGTTTTTTAAAATATTTTTTTTAATCTCTGGGGTTCTTATTAAAAAGTGAAAGAACATGTTTTTCACTTCTCCCTTTCCCATGGGCTCTAGACTGTATAATACCTCCATCATCCCTAGTAGCGTCATCATTTTCTAGAAATGTCCTGAAATACAATCCAAAAATGTCAACCAATAATTAACTAACAATAAACAACATAAATAAATAAATAATTAAATAAATAAATAAATAAATAAACAACAAGTACCAGGAATTTATGGAAATTGAAATGATATTTTGAAGACCAATTCGAACTTGCTTGGCTCTTCATCAAGGTCACCTCTGGGCGGTTTCTTCCTACCCCGCCCTTTACGTTGTCGATTACATGAGTTTTTTTTTTTTGCCTTAAAAAGCCATTTTCGCCCAGAGCAAAAAAAAAAAAAAAAAAAGCTACCATTCTTTATCATCATCGTTTGTGGTGACGTTGGCGTTCTCCATTCTGCCAAGCTGGCCCTTTCTCATTACCGCTATTGTTAGCCTTGTGTGGTCATCAATGCCTTCAGCAAACAGATTTTGCCACGTTTTGTCCTTGAGCTCAGCGGGGGTCTCCAAACTTCTCAGTCTCGAGTCACAAAGCTAAACAACTCCGGCGATCCCTGAGCGAGGGTTGCAATCTTGCGAGGACCGCAAGCAAACATAATGCTTTTAATCACAAGGGAGCAAATCACTATAACTTTGTTTATTATTGAGGTAATAGATCGTGTTTGCGGTCATTAAGGGATGTAATGGAAGATTGTCCGGAGGGTCACGTCACGTGGCGATCTGGCAGAATAAGATACTTTCTGCCTGGATTCAAAAGCTATTATAGCTTACAATCTGATACATGATGTCGCATTTGATTGCTTGTTTGTTTTTTAACCAGTATTATACATAATACGGTATCTGATATTTAATGGTTAAAAAAAATGGAATGGCAGAGGGAAAAGAGGAGAGGGTTCCGAAGTCAGGTTTTTGCTACTTTTTTTTTTTTTTAAACTGATTTTTGGTTTTTGTTTTCTTCTAAAAATGCTGCCTTTTATGAATATAAAGATAGTACACAATTGTTGATATGTCCGTTCTAAAGTTGTGGAAAGGTGGTCATTCAAATGTTGACCGGCCCTGCTGCCATCCAAGTTCTGGTTCAGTCGGGGCTCTATATGTAGTGGCAGATCATCAATATTTCACTGACTTCGGGCAAATTGTGTATAAATGACTTGACTATGATCTGCTTCACTAATATCGGGATCCACAATGCCAGGAGTGGACACTGAGTGACACACCGAGCACCAGCGAATGCTTTCACTACGACCTCTAAAGTAAACTTCCTCACGGTCTATCTCATGAAGTAGAGTATACACCGTTTCTACTATTTCAGAGTACAGTAGAGCATTGTCATAGCAAGGGTAAAAACACTTTTGGTTTGACCAACAAAGATATGGTGGCCATATATAAGCCTCCCAGGCCCATGAAATAACTTAAGGGATGCCCTATATACTGATAGGTGTGAGGGAGCAAAAATCGAGTAAAATGTGAGCAGAGACCCAGGAAAAGCAAAATAAGACACAGAAGTCATGAAAGGAACGTTGGTATGTGAAACAAACATGTTTTGAGGCTGAAAGCCCAATCAAAACTCCTTACGACTGTTTTTCTTGTGAAAAAAAAACAACAACTGAAAATGCGTTTTTCTCAAAATGAGGTTTTCAACACAAATGTGCGATGCATATTTTCTTTTTGAAACAACTGCCATGAAATCCGGCATGAATATAAAGCAAAACAATATAAAAACAAAAACATGCAAGGTTTTCGACACCAATCCAATTTTTTGACAAATTTGAGATTTTGGGGTCAACTTTTCGGAAGATCGGTGAGTTTCTTATATATCCACATTTTTGTGGAAAAAATAGCAAAGTATCAAAATCTGTTTTAAACATTTTTAGATATTGAACTGAAAGGTATCTACGCATAATTTCAAGCAAATCTGTTGAAAATGAGAAATCCTATCTATCGCCAAGTTTCGCAAATATCGGGTAGTACAACCAAGATGGCGACTGGTGCCATGGCAACCACGAGGGATTTCACAATTTTTTAAAATATTGTTTCCAGTTTGATCATAGTGCTTAAAAATATCTCTCCACTAACGCCCCCCCCCCCCCCGAGGTTTCCAGAATGACTCCCAGGAGCTCCCCTCCTCTCCTTCCCTCCTTAAGTTCTATGCTATAAGTCCAACAATAGAGAAGACCCTATAAAGGTGATATATATGTAATTTCTACCTTCTTTGGTACCAGCCACAAAGTACTTAAATAAGGGGCTCATGTTGAAGCATACAAACATTGGCATACCGCATCTTTGTACAAAAGGCATTTGGGGTTGCATTAAGATGTGGACATTTGGAACTAAGTGAAGGAATACAGTACAAGAGAATGAGAAAACAAGGGGGCAGAGTAAACAAATCCCTTTTCTCTTTCCGGCATTATTAAACAGTCGGGCCGAGATAGCCACTATAAGCGGCTGAAATGACTTAAATTAACAGATGAGACTTAAGGTCTCTTGCATCAGGTTGAAAACTCCTGTCCCAGATCCTCCCACTGACAGATGAACTATTTGTCAATTTGTCATCAGTCTTTCCTATAATTACTAGTTGTTCACTATCCGATCTTCCTACACTTCTAAAGCGTCATTTATCTCCCTGTCCAGTTGGTCTAGGGCATGGATTATCTACGACACCTACCCTTTCGTTTCAATTCAAGGTTCATTTCTTCTATCTTTCTCCTAGCACTTAAGTACACTACGCCTCCTGCTTTTTGTGATATACCGGATACTTTTTGCTTGTATTCTCGTATTGTTCATTGTGAGGGCTTCATGTCTTGCACGTGTCTGCCGGAGCAGATGTCTTTGCCAACTTATTAGCCAAAAATCTGTGAAGATGCAGATCAAGAGAAGAAAATGGCGTTGGATCCGGCACCACAGCGGAAAGAGCCAGCAAATATGACTGGGCAGTTTCTTGACCTGAACGGGAAGAAAACAGGAAGCCAGGGCTTCCTGAATACGCAGAACTCAATGCCACGAACCTGACACAGGAAGAAGCAAAGAAGATCGTCAAAGGCCGAAAAAAGTGGGGGATGGACTATTGTTGAGACCTTGGGCTCCACAGTAGTGAAGAATAATAACGTACGAACTAATTATTGAGTGCAGATCAATGCCAATAGACAATCAGGTGGGATGAAGCTAGGTAAGCTTACAAGACAAAATAATGAGTTCAAGTGATACTAAAGCGTGGGTGTGGTAGGAACTTCATAGAAAATAGTTTCCACTGCCTTTTGCACGGTGAAATCAAAAGCCATGGGGAGAAAACAGGCAAATGAGTGTGAGAGGGAGGGAAGGTTGGAGACAGAGGTAGATCGGCGGAGGAGTGAATGGCGAAGTGAAATGAAGCAGGAGTGACTGGGAACAAATGTGGTCAAGGAAAGGGGAAAATAAGGAGGCAATGGACAAGAAAGAGAAACAAGGAGGAGGGGCAAAAAAATTAACTCTGAGAATTAAAAGGGGTTGGGAAGGGGGAAGTAGAGACAAACAAATGTGAATGAGATGGAGTAACAATGGCCGTATTGGACAAAATGGAATAAAATAGCACCCTTTTTTGTTGTTTAGTAAGAGAAGGAGGGAAAGTGGCCATAGAGAAGGGATAGTGGTTACGGTGAGAAGAAGCAAACAACAGGAAGTGAGAGGGCGGAAAACGGTGGGTGGGTCAGAGGTGATCAAGACTGGAAAAAGAACAAGAAGAACTGAGTCGAGTGTTGGATGCTGTGAAAAGAGTACATGGTCGAAAGGACTGTCCTTTCAATCAATCCTATTGACGACTGCTCTTTGTTCGTGATATGAAGCAACTGATTGGAAGTCAAATGGAATGATAATTTCCATTCACTACAGTAATGACGGGGAACAGCACGGCAATAGAAAGTAACTATAAAGTTCAGTCCTAGTTCATCAACAAGCACACTCAAGACACCCAAACACATCGCTATGTCCACACACTTTCACTCACTCACAGATATGTATAGATTCTCATAGCAATAATATGCAGTTGTTGTAGAAAAAAAAACACAGGAGAATTGCTCTCAACAGCGTAATATTAGCATTGTCGTATGACAAACAAATGCCTGAATTTATTGTCCTTACCACCATCGGAAACTAGACACGTTTTCCACAAGCTGCCTACCTTTCTTGAACAAAGAGACATATGTTGTCAGATTAAAATTCAATACTAATACCCTTATTTAAGAAAGACCCCAAAGACTTTGAGACATACAATCATGCTTTGGTCACAAAATAAAGAGTTCAAAGAAAGACACATTTTGAGATGATGAACATGGAAAATCTTTCGCGTCAAACGATAACATCTAAACTGGCTACTACAAAATTCTATGCACCAAGCAAGAATGACGTCAGGGCGTCATATTATTGGCACAGCAGTAGCATTTTTGGATTATTTCAGGTATTAAAATTCAAGAAGTTCACCCGGAATTGATTCTTCTGTCAAGGCAACACTTGAAACTTCCTAGCGAGGCAGTTTCCTTGAACAGTATCTCCACTTGGAGCCTTCAGCTGGCAAGAGTTTGCCTTAAAATCGCCTTAGCAACAACAATAACAACGGAGAAGTCTTGCAAACTACAGACTCCTAAACTCAATATGTAACGACATATCTAGAGATAGAATAACAACATGTCATATATGTCATTCATCAAGGACGCGTAGATACAGTGGCAAACACACCAATGTATTAAAGTCATTGTCTGAATAATCGTACAAAATTAAATACTGATGCTACTGATCGTCAAATGATGAATGAATCATAATTATGGAAAGAAAATTAACACATCCGTTTCTATTAACCTAGATGCTAAATTTAAATGCATTTCATTTCCCTGCCTTCCCCAGGGAACCTTTCTATACCAGGCACTGAAAGTTAAGCGACAGGGCTAGTTCTATTCTAAAAACAGACTCTCGTCAGCAGTCGTTATTGAGGAACAGTAATGGCATCACAGCTTTTGTTTCTATTTCCTGGCCCACAGGAACACAGAACTTGAGCTGGCTCCCATCTATGCTCTGCAGAATGATAATTATACACTGTGTGATCAAATCCAGTATCTTGTTCTGTGGACCTGGCATATGATCATAATGACAGCAGTGAGAATAAGAATAAGAATGAAATCACGATGACATGATGCAAGTAAGAGAAGATAAAATGAGATGAAGAAAGTAAGATTAGATGAATGATAAGATAAGATAAGATAAAATAGGAAAGAATGAAAATAAAATACACACTGGCACGTTTTTATTTATTTATCTATTTATTTATTATTCTTTGTTATTATTGCATCAAAAGAAAGAGAGAGAGAGAAAGAAAGAAAGAACAAAAAAAGAAAAGGAAAGGAAAGAAAGAAAGAGAGAACGAAAGAAACGAAGAAAGAAAGAGAAAAAGAAAGAGACGAACATAAGACAGAAAGAAAAGAACAAAACAAGCAAACAAAAGATGAAGAGGAAAAAATAAAGAAACGACTGAATAAAAGCTATAAAGTGCTTGTTGAGACTTCCGTGATTTTATCAAAGTCATATGGATAAGATATTGCATGTGTTTTTTCCAGCGGCATCGTCATGCCCGCCTGTAAATCAGGGACTTTGAATAAACAGAGAATAGATTGACCTGAATGGAAGTTAAACCAGATGAGTAGTTATTTCTGGCCTCAGATTGTTGATGTTTTACTTTAGGACTAATCAGACTTTAATAGAGAATTGCTTTTATAGATCCTATCCTAAAAGTTTGGTCTGATGTTAGCTATAATGGGCAGTAAAGAATGGGAAAATAGTAATATTGCAGGAACAATTTTGTCCATAACAATCATTTATATTCTCTTGTCATGGTTCGATTCTAAATCGTGACTACAGATGCCAAATTAAACCCTCTGAAACACATATACACAGAGAAGTGTCTATATAATTCGTATTTTTTTCCTTTCCAGACCGACGTATTTGACAGTCAGTCAAGTGTTGGAAAAAGGGAATTCTTTTTTGTTGTATTTACTCCCTATCTATGCCTGTGTTGGAAACGACGAAGTAAAGAAGGATAAACACACAGCTATTTATTTAAAGATTTTATAGACCAGTGGTATGTCTGTCTGATGCAGTTTACATTTATTCTGATTTGTCTTGAAAGCATCTGAATCCCAGAATTTTTATTGTCTTCATAAATCTTTTGTTGGCAATAAACACACACATAGACACCCACATACACATGCACACACTTCCAGGAAACCAAGCCGAAATGGTGAAGGCAAACCTTTTCCAACGTATCTCGTTATACACTGGTGAGACGTCTAGAATGTCGTTTACAATTCTATGATTTTTCTAGAGATGTTTTCTTTAAAAAATCGAATGCGAAGAAAAACAGAAAGTCACACAGATTTTTTGTTTTTTTGCAAAGAGAAATATACTTTGAGTAAACAACGCAAATATGATGAAAACAATATTTCCTTCAGTTCTCTACAAAGCGATAGAATGTGTGTGAATGCATAGAAAGATTAATAATCCTCATCATATGTATTCAAAACATTTGTACCTATCGAAAAAAAAAATTAAATGCACAGATGTTATTGATCTGCGCAATCAAAGCCGTAGATTGAGCAAGGGAGCAAAGACCGTAAATGTGGTCTTATTATTTATTTATTTATTTATTCTTACATATTTTTTTTTCAGACTGACAGACGGACAGGCAATCAGATAGACAGGCAGACAGACAGACAGACAGACAGACAGGCAAACAGACAGGCAGATAGACAGACAGGCTGACAGACAGATAGATAGCTAGATAGATAAATAGATAGACAGATAGACAGATAGATAGATAGATAGATAGATAGATAGATAGATAGATAGATAGATAGATAG
>JBCEWB010157780.1:0-10527 GCA_039654565.1 Peronia peronii
ATAGATAGATAGATAGATAGATAGATAGATAGATAGATAGATAGATAGATAGATAGATAGATAGATAGATAGGAATGTGAAGTGAATTAACAATTGAAATGGATTCGTTTCTCTTTCCCCTCACATTCACAATTTCGGGATAGAGACTTTGTTGGGGGGCTAACAATCTGTGTAAAAACTTTCAGTGTTGTCAAAATCTGTCAGTCAGTGCGGAAATCAACATACAATAAAAACAAAAACAAAACATTGTTGACTGCAGCACTAAAAGGCATTAACATCTCATTGAATCTGTGGGATTTGTGACGTGAAACCGATGAGACGGGGAAGTGGGTGCACTCTGTGAATTTTAATGGCTTTGGTGACTTCCTGGGTTTTCTCTAAGAAACGATGGGAATGCGACATGTCAAGTCATTGATTTTGGCCTCTATGATTGTTCTAGTCTTCTCCATTTTGGAAGAATGTATTCCACAGGGCAAAACCACCACTACCACCACCAATACCACCACCACCACCACTACCACCACCACCACCAACAACAACAACAACAACAACAGCAACAACAACAACAAAAGCAACAACAAAAACCTGTTGCCACAGGCCAAAATCAAATCATCGCAAAGTTTAGTATCCATTGCTTTAATTCATCTTATCAAACCTGAGGTATGTACCAGAAAGGAACAGTGAGAAGTAGCAATAGAATTAATATAAAGTCTAACAAACACGTATTACTTGTTATTGTTGAGATTTGAAAGAACTGTATTTTAGGCTTAGAATGAGGAGTCTTTGGTAATACTTCGACACCGACAGTTGACTTTAAAGTCAGGACTTTTGTATTCTTGTGTCTGACACGAAATGTTTCATCACCCATTCATATTTCGGCTAAGTCTGTGCTTAGAGAGAGTGAATAAAGAAAATGAAAAGACAATAATGAGAATCTGCTCCGAAAATGTACTGTTAAACAATCATTACGTACCACAGTAACCTGAACTGCTCAAGATTCCCTTGACCTTCGTGAAGTTCAGCACATACTTTCAGGTATACGGTGCCTCTACAGGATAATGTAGGAGATCCACGGGAAATCAGATCTGTTGAAATAGACTTCTGGCTTCTACTGCTTCAAATAAAAAAAGCAAACAGTCTTTATTTCAGGATTTATAGGAAAAAATTGGTTTGTTCCTATTTCAAACCTTTTGGAATTTTCAGCCCTTGTATTTGCCTTAATTTAATTTACCCAATAATCAACGAACTCGTGTTGCGTGTTCAGATGTCATAACAATCATGCATTGACCTTTCTATTTTTGCCTGTTCTCTGAAGCCTTTGAAGATATATATTGCTACAAATAATACTGGGATTACAGTGTAAAGATTGGCAAACAAAGTTATTGCATGAAGCAAGAAAGAAGTTGTAGTGTAAAAGTATTACACGAAACCACAAAATAACAAAACTATTTAAATAAAAAGAATGCTAATATATTTGAATTGGCAGTCAAATTTCAGAAGTGAAGTTTGCCATTTGCTAAGAAAAATGCCACTGATTTAATAGACTGGCCCAGTGACACACAGAGACAAACAAAATTTTTAGAGGGTGAACTAACAGAGTTGGACCTAATTAGAATTTAAATGCGGAATACAAATAAAGAACTTTGGACTTTTTGGACTTGTTCACCGTCGAAGACAATCTTAGTACTAAGGAGAGCGGCTGCTAGAAAGAAATGATAGTTTTGTGCCTGAGACAGTCGAATTTCCACCACTTTGTCATTACGTCAATTCTGTTTTCGAAAATCATTGGTCTGTCGTGACGTTTGTGCTCTGAAATTGTTTCTTACTTGAAACACTTTCAGTCTTTTACCAACAGTGTTTCCAACATGTCACTCTGAACTGTAGATGATGAAATTTCTCTACAACAGCTAGACTAAAATAGAATGGGGACCCAGTTCATGGAAGAAGCAGTACAAAGATCGCTGTTATCAGATTATCATCTTGGCACAGATGTCTGTGATAGCTAAGAATTGGCTCGGAAGTGCAACTGGCAATGTCAGATGAGAACATGTTCTGTTGTTTAGATGTCAGTGTCAGTTAAGAACGGATTCTCTGGTACAGATGTCAATGTCAGTTGAGAATAGATTCTGTGGTATAAATGTCAATATTAGCTACGAATAGATCATATGATACATATTTTGCTCTTGGTAAGCTATATTTCTTTTTATGTGTTTTGTATGTTATCTCTAAAACTCAACCAAACCACGCAAAACAAAACAGGCTATTATTGATAAAATTGCAGTATGCATACCTTGATATGTTGATGAGATGTGCAGGACATTCATGGTGACAAACAATTCAATCGTGACATTCAATGTGAATTACAGAACAGCGTCAGTCAATGCCAGTCAAAGGGGTGCAGAGTTTAGTTTTGGCGAAAGACACTGAATATACCTTAGATTTAAATGACAACAATCAAGGCATTGGCCAAAGACAGTCAGTTAATATAGATTAATGACGCTCACAGCGGCACAGATGACAATGATAGAGAATGACATGGATTTCAATAAGACTTAACTGACAATGTTAATTAATCTTAGTCATCATTAGCATTAAGGACACTGTTGGTCACGAACATTTTATATTCCTTCTGGCAAAGGACAATGATAGTGGCACAGATGATAAAATTGGCCAAGGACATTCTGTAGGACATAGATTGTCAGAGTTGTTGAATCAAAGTCGTCGTGATCGCACATAGCACAGTAACGCTTCTGGCTCATATCAGCCAATGAGGGTGGCATAAATATCAGACTGAAGACACACAGTTTTGATAGAAATGACAAAGTTTGCTTCAAGACAGGGCGAATCCACAGGCAAGTGACAATGACGCACTAGCTGCAAAAGTACACTGTGGCCCAGGAGACCATAATGCACTGGTAAAGCTCAGGAAGGGTTTTCAACAAATGACAACGTCAGCAGAGAAGCCTAAATTAAAGCAAACTCGGACGTCTAAAATCTCTGAGCAATTACTTGCATGAAACTCATAGGGGAGAAGAGAGATCTTCAAAAAAAAAAAGAAAGACAAATTTCACGACCAAATTACGCACAGACCAGTCATTCTGTTATGCTCGAGGGAAATATGCTGCTCGATAAAGGAAAGAAAATTCCTCTGGGAATATGGATTCATTTCGACTTTCCATAGAAATTGACACTTTTCTTTCTGGGAGTGAAAGTGCCTTGATCTTTTCACACAAACACATGGGACAATTTTACTTCAGAAAATGGCATTTTTAATTTGCTTGGCGTAGCTTTTTTTTTCCAGAAGATAACAATATTGAGCTTTCTGCAAGGAACTAATAATTTGCATCTTTTTGCTCCAACAAAGTACGCCATGTCCCGTACCCTCGTCTGCTATTTCGATAAATTTAAAAAGAAAAAAGAAAGAAAGAAAGAAAGAAAAATTAATAAAACAACCTACACAGTGCAGCTCCCAGAAGGACGACTGATTTAATTTCAGTCGAAAATTTACATTGAAAAGAAAACGCTCTTTTCGCTTCTTATAACGTACTGTAAATAGGTTGAAGGAAAGTAAGTCTATTTGAAAAAAACAACAACACCAACAACCGTATTTTCCTAGATTATAATGAAAAGTATTAGCTCTCTTTAACAATATTCTCAGCCTTAAATCAAACAAAGAGTATAATTATTATTATATTATTATACGAGCGTATTATATATAGCCACATAAACAAAACGTTGGGAGGGGCTCACACACGCTGCCAGAGTACTCGAGGATGTGATTTTATAAATTGCTCCATTGATTGTCTGATTAAAGTCATAGAGGTTTGAAAAATCATTCTGAATTTTCGTTCTGAGGAGTTTTGCCTCAGATTTAGCAAAAGTGGAGAGCAGTTTTATGGATTCATTCCTCTCAACATTATTAATCAGATAAACCGAGTGATAATTTTCATCATGTGGCCGATCTGCTCAAGATCACGCATTTCTGTTAAATAGTGGAAGTGTTATTCAATTTTATAGGTTTCATGAAGGAGAATAAGATTAACATTTGCCCTGCACTATTCTATCCCTGTAGTTCGTGGAGACCATCCGGCTTCGACCTATAGTTTTCACAACAAGTAATAGTTTATCATATAGGTTAGTGTTGAAGACAAAAATATGTCTTCCGGCCAGTCGGAATGAGACGTAAGTCGCTGGGCTAGAACCGAGAAATAGAGGTTTGAAAAACATGAAGAGGGTCAGACATCGAAATTTTTTTTATTGTAGATAATCGAAAGTGTATTCATTTCTGAACAAGACAATATCGGTCTTATCTTCGATTTATAAATATTTCTTCATTAAAATCGGGGTTTTGTGTGGTAGATATGTAGATTTATGCGTTCGATCGTTCATTTTAACTCGATTTTCTCGGAGATTGGATCATTGCTGTGGGATCCCCCTTTTTCTCTTTAAACTGCAATATCTCTGGCTAGAATAAAGCTAGCTTAAAACTTTTTTCACCATTTGACAGGGTATGAAATAAGCTTTCACATGATACCAAAACCCCATAATAATATGGTGAAAAATCGACATACGTCTCATTTTGACTGGCTGCGAGACATATACATGGGAGAAGGTTTATCACAAGTATAGTCTTTCATCTGGGGCACTGGAAAATTATTTACTTTGGCTATCAAACTTTTTTCTTCTTTTTTTTTTTTCTGAGAAAAAGGTCAGGAGAGAGAAGTGCAGTTTCATTATTATTGTTATTACTAGTCCGATAAGCATCTGTTGCCCGTCATTTCCATTGAAATCATTGGTTAATTATGGGACTGTTATATAACAAATACGAAAGAACCATTTTTTAAAAAAAAAAAAAGAGGCTCGTATTGGTAAAAACCATATGCCATTGGCTTTTGGAAATAAATCAAGGTCGGGTTTGGTTTTAAACTTTTAAGTCTTGTGCTTGGTGAAAATACTCCGACCTCGACGTTTTTCACGTACGAAGTTGCGAAATTACTAACATTGGCTATCGACTTTTAAGGCCGAGGTTAAAGAAGAGTGGGACAAGGCCAGTATCATTTGTTTTTTTACTTTGCCCTTCACGCGACTTGCTTGATTTTCTTAATTTTTGTACCCTTTACGTGGCAAATACTGGTTGATTCTGTAGTGAAGACAATAAGGAGATTTCTATACACCGAATTTACTAAAAGACGGGAAAAAATGGACTAGATATATTACATCTGACCCTGGTCGAAAATCTGACCTAAGATATTGTGACAGATAATAATTAATGTCGATTATCAGGTTGTGGTAACAGATTATCCTGTGTCCAGCTCGCTTATCGGAAAATAGATCAGAAGGAAAGAAATTGGTTTTCTAAGAGAAACCCAGAGATAAAACTTAGTTATTTGCAATGTCTTGGGGGCTGAAGTCGTTTAAAAGAAGTAAGAATACAAGCAAGCGGACTATTACGTTCTTTAGGAGTAATTTACTATGCTACTATAGTCAACGACTGTTAGCAGGTTGGTCTTGACATGGTTTCATGGTTGAAATGAGCGAGGCAGTCGCAGGTTATTCTCAAAAGATATTCAGTTTTGTGGCAACAGATCATTAAATCATGGAGGAGCGAAGAAGATTAAAAGGAAGTAACCCCCCCCCCCCTTACATATACACACACTTCCCCTTTCTGTCGCTTTCTCTATCTTTACTGGCCATTATGTTTTATTTCTTTCAGTTCAAGAGAAATTTAAGCTCTACTGGAAAACTTCTCTTCAACCGTCTCCTTTGATTGCTCGTTTTCTATCAACGTTTCGTTCAATAAATTCATTTGGCTTTTTTCTATAAATCTTATCAATGGCTACCAGACCACCAATGCCATTAAACTTCATAATCTGCCTGGCATAATTATATGAAACTCAAGGCAAAATCAATAAGATAAAATTTTAAGACATCCTGGATAATCCAATATGTTATGTGTTGAAATAATTCAACAAAACCAACGTATCGACCAGTCAAAATTGTGTGACTGAATTGTTCCTGTTGGTAAAAAGACGGACAGTGCCATTTTCGTTTACGTTTTTTTTTTTTAAACTCCTTTTAGACTCCTACGTTACCTTCTATATACGTCTTTCAATCTCCTGGTGGAGGTTATCTCGACGGTTCTGACTCCTAATCAAGATTGTTAAATCTTTCCTTCATCTTGATTTGGTTTCTAACTGCCCGGAATTGGCCAACATGATTCACCTCACTTTTTTTTTTTTGATCGAATTGACATTTTCCTTAAATTTGAGTACAATTATGTCATTGAACAAATGTGATGCATTATAATTATAAACAGTTATCCTAATTACTAGTCTTTTCCCATGACTGTTAAAACTAGTTACTGGTAATTTACTCTTCACATTGTTAAACCTCTGTAATCTGGAGGTTGTGTGACTGCCAGGGAGTTAGGTGGAAGTGACACTGACTTAAATATCTGTCGCCCCTAGGCCTCCCTGGTGACCCACACCTCAACACTAGACAGACTTTTGCTGTGGTCTCTGTGTGGGGATCTGACCCAGTTTTCTCTGTGGACAGTTGAGAAATAGGTCAGCCCATGATGAATAAGAAAGTATTTTGTTCCCATTTCCAAATAAGAGATCGGTTTGTTTTAAGCCACTGTTTTAGAAATTAATCTTGTTTCTGGATTGCTAAGATTCTTTTTTTTTTTCTTTTGTTCACGTTGCGTCATCGCGGCAGTTATAATCGATGATTTTGAGAGCTGTTTTTGAAAGGCAAATATTTGTATTAATGCTGAGACTGCTGAGACTTTATAGCTGAACCGAACAACAGCACCAGTAGCTGGTTTGAAAGTGAATAGTGAAAATGTAACTTTGGTGGGTGGAGCTGCCAAGAAAATGTGAACTAGTTTGATAACCTATCTAGTCAAAGATCAGCAATGGACGAAATAAAAATAAAATAAATAAAAATAAAAAAATAAAAATAAATATTATGCTTCAGATTCCATCTCTCTGATAACATCTTGCAAAATGTCATTTTATGGGGAGACACTTTTAACAATCCTTAAGATATTGATTATACATTGTGTTTGTGACAGAGGAGACAGCCAATGCCAAAGACCAAAGGCTGCCAGATAATGCATTGTAATCTACTTTGTTTTGCAGCTGCTTTAAAATTCTAGGGTTTAGAAAGCAACAGTTCTAATGTTTCAACAGCAGAAAGAGAGAGAGAGAGAGAGAGAGAGAGAGAGAGAGACAGAGAGAGACAGAGAGAGAGACAGAGACAGAGAGAGAGTGACAGAGACAGAGACAGAGAAATATTATATCATCATCGCCTTCTCTTGTCAACTTATTATCCAGGGAATGGATTTAATTTTAACAAAATTAATAAAGGTTTGTAAAAACAAAACTCCCATTGTCCATAATTATGTCCCTCACGGCGTGCGTCTCTAACAGCCTCTGACAACTAAGTCTAGCTCCTAGCCTGCTCGTGTGGCTTAGATATAAGCCCGGCAGAACTGCTACTACTGATAGGAGAAGGGGCGAAGGCAAGTAATATGGCGCCTGAAAACCAGTGCTTTGAGTAGATGGGGCTCATCAGTCCGAGAAGACAGTTCATCTTAGAGAAGGAAATTCTGATTTCAAACCTCCTCTGCCTTGCGGCCATGCCCACACATGGGAAAGGCTTCGGGCCTAAACCCTGAGGAACAATCCGGTGTCGGCGTCTCCAAAGCTGTCCGAGGTTGTAAACAGCAACACTCTGGCAACTCCTGCGACGGCACTGGAACCACGTGTATCGGCGATTGCCTTTCCAGTGGTCATTCTAGTGACGTGGAGACAGGGCGTCTGCTATATGGACAACAGCTTGCCCTCCATACCAATATACCCAGGCTTTGCGCTCTCTGGCGAAGTCATTCCAGCTTCGCTTTACAATGTCGATAAAACACGGGAAGTAGCAGTCTACCGGTTATAACTCATATACTCAACTGGCGTAAGGTTAGACGCCAGGGGCTGCTTCCGATGATAGGAGAGATCATCGTATCTCACTGGCCAGCTACCGCCCGTCTTAAGCTGGGTAGTCCCCAGCCAGTTAGATGCTGCCCTCACCACGGTCCGTTAACCTCATTGGGTGCTTGGGGTTCAGGGTGAAAACAGCAAGAGGATGGCCGACTGTGCATCAGGCACAGTAAAAATGAAAATTCCGGCCCTGAAATTGGGCACTTGCAACGTAAGGACAATGACACCAGGCTTTTCTGACGACCTGTAGGAAGTAAATGACGCTCGCAAGACCGTTGTCATCGACAGAAAACTGAGCAGACTGCAGATGGACATAGTCGCTCTTCAAGAAAACCAGGCTTCCTGAAACAAGATCTGTGAGAGAGAGAGACTTCACCTTGTTCTGGCAGGTTAAACCATTAGACGAGATCAGAGAATACGGCATGGGATTCGCAGTTAGAACAGCTTCCCGGGAACACATAACCCCACCAGCCGAAGGAATAGAGCGAATCCTGTCTCTCAGACTCCAAACATCATCAGAACCAGTCAGTCTAATCAGCGCCTAGGCACCAACTTTAACAACCTCAGTCCTGCCATAAGGAGAATTTCAGACACAGAACCACTGTTCATCGCCGGCGATTTCAATGCCAGAGTAGGTGTAGATTACAACTCCTGGCCCACCTGCTTGGGTCAGTTCGGCACTGGGAAAATGAACGAGAACGGCCAGCACCTGTTAAGGCTCTGCTGTCATCATGGGTTGTGCGTCAGCAACACCTTCTTCAACACGAAGCCTCAGCATCGAGTCTCCTTGTGACACCCGCCCTGATCCTCATCAGACGCGCCAACCTTTCCAGCATCAAGATCACTCGCGGCTACCAGAGCGCCGATTGTGACACTGACCACTCTTTGGTAAGCAGCAAAGTAAAGCCCCGTGCGAAGAGACTGCACCCCACGAAAAAGGAGAAGTAACAGCCCTCGAACGGCCAGCCTGGAGACAGACTGTGCAGAAAGGTCTCTCCAACTTCCAAGAGACACTTGGTCAGAAGCAAGAGGCAAAGAAAATGGTAAGAAAAGCTCCAGCCCAGGCAGACAGACCAGCGTCAGACTTCATCTGTGTCTTCTGCTACAGAGACTGCCATTCCCGCATCGGACTGGCCAGCCACACCAAACTCTGTTCCAGAAAAAAATGCCCTGAACGCACCTCCATATCTTCCGAGACAGAAGGATGTCTACTATATTGAATAAAAGTCCTATAATTGTTATTTAGTGGCATGGCCGAAATGAGGATTTATAAGACTTAACAATGCTGATCAGCCATTTTCTCACTAAATGCAGCTGCAGCACTATCTTTAATTGCCAGCACCTCGACCACTACTCTTTTCTTTTCACTGACACAAATGAAAGCTTTAATGTAATACCAATAACTTTTTATGCCCAAAAATTGACGTAGGCCTGATTTACTCATGCTGCATCTCATATTATCCGATACACAGTCAGAATGGGTTCACAAGACAGAAAGCCGAGAAAATGCTGTTATTTAATTTTGAGAAAATAATTTCAGAGTTCAGACTTTTAATG
This sequence comes from Peronia peronii, assembly GCA_039654565.1. Lineage (NCBI taxonomy): Eukaryota > Metazoa > Mollusca > Gastropoda > Systellommatophora > Onchidiidae > Peronia > Peronia peronii. Next base: position 9,552 of record JBCEWB010157780.1, read on the forward strand.
AAAACTGGTGTTGATACATACAAAAGAAATCTTCGTCCCACATTTTTCAGATTCAGTTCCAACTTAGGGCAATTATAACCATTTCATTGTAAAGCTTCCCTGGGTGGTAGAGCGGTAGGTGTAGATGGGCAGGAAGAATCTGCGGAGATCTGATGGTCTTGTTTCTCAGTGTCATTTTGGTATGTATGGCTTCGGCATCTCTTTGTATGTCAAGGTGTGTGGGTGTGTCTGTGTGGTTCTTAAGTCTTGTTTTTTGTTGTTGTTGCTTTTTTATGTTGTTGTGGTTGTTGTTGTTGTTCTGATTTGGTCTGGTTTTTAGAAAATCTGGCTAGATGTTTTCCAAATTGCTGCATATTCTTCCGTGAAGGTTTTCTTTTTCTATGTTTCTGTCTGTTTGTATGCCTTTCTAGCTCTCTCTCTCTCTCTCTCTCTCTCTCTCTCTCTCTCTCTCTCTCTCTCTTTGTGTCTCTCTTCTTTTTTTTAACTAACTCTTCTTCTTTACTTTTCATTTTCTTGCGCTATTCGTGTTTCTTTCTGTATTTTTATTTCCTTTCTCTTTCTCTCTCTCTCTCTCTTTCTCTGTATTTGTCATTTTGTCACCTCCTGATTTCTCCCCCGACTCTTTCACCGTCCTTCTCTCCAGATTCTCACATCCCCTACTCATCAGCAATCTTCCTCACAATCGCAGAGATACGAATCTTTCTCTCTCTCTCTCTCTCTCTCTTTGCTTTTCTATCTTACTCTCATTTAACATCCTCCCCTCTCATTTATCTCTTCACTCAAGCACCAACAATAATTCATTTTAATTCATATCCCCATCCACTCTCTCACTTCCTTCCTCTTCCCTCGCTTTCTCTCTCTCTCTCTCTCTCTCTCATTCATGATCATAAGAATAGTTTTCATTTTACGAAAAATGTCTTAAAATTAAGACGACTGTCCACCGGCAACTAATCAAATACACCAAAAAAGTTAAAAA
>JBCEWB010157791.1:0-10527 GCA_039654565.1 Peronia peronii
ATAGATAGATAGATAGATAGATAGATAGATAGATAGATAGATAGATAGATAGATAGATAGATAGATAGATAGTGACATGATCTGGGAAAAGTTAAACCTAGAGTCAGGGTACAATTTTCTGACGTTCTACCGGTAGGTCACAGAGACACTTTTCCGGACACTGTGAGGTCAATTTCTCGCCTTTCCCCCACCCCTCCCCACTTTTCTTCTCCTGCTTGCCACGAACAACATGGTCCCTGATAAAGATCGATAAACGTGAGACCATCGACTCTGCTAATTCCTGCCCATTAGCAGCCTTCTCAAGCCCTTGGGATAGTAGGAGTGGACTTCCTACGTAGTGCCCACCCCATTCCCATTAGACAGAGATACAACTGACCTCAAGGCTTCGAGACATCGTCCCTGTCAACATGAGCTGTCTCGAGAGCTCCCCCTGGGCTTGATCAGACCTGCTAATGAAATTTGAGTGTTAATGATTGGGATGGATCTAAGTAGGAAAAAATATCTTACATACTGATATCAAGAGTTATAAACAGAACCCTAACACTAAATAAAGATTTTCATGACAGTTCGATTAACTAAACAAGACTCGTGAAAAGTAGATTTATAGCATAACATTATGTTATGTTAACGTTCTGTTACATGTCAACAAAACACAGTGTGATAAATAATGCAATGAACTCTGTAATAGTAATGGAGAATATTTTAATGTTGTTAGCAATCATGGGATCTGTCAACTATCAAACAGAAAATATCTAAACTATTCCATTATTTGTTACATTATTTTGTTTTTAGGTATTCTGAATCTTCTGTAAATGTACTGATCCCGTCGCTATCGTGCTAATACACAGCTAGGCAGAAACTCAGTCCCAAACCAATAGGTTTCAAACCAGTTTTTTTTTCGTCCTTTCAGTTTATAAATTCCAGGATCTTTTCATCAGCAAGAAAACCCAAGATATCTATGGCTGTAGAGACATAGTGTTTTTGCATTTCCATGTGAAAGCTTCCTCTACGGTTGAAAGCCGAGAAAGACACACGTGAATCAACAACAGCCATTGTTTCTGACAGCTATCTTGAAAGGCTGTCCGGATAAGCTGCCACATCGGCTAGGTCATATAAACGTTGGCAGAATATCAATTTTTGTTAAGTAACATAAGACATATCCCTCAAATCTACAGACAAAGAAAGGGACTTCCTCCCGTTTTTCAGCCTTTACGGTCCACGGCGTTGTTTTCAACAAAGTACTAAAATCTGGATGAGTAGCACATTCATCTCCTTGTCTTATGAACATAAAAAGAAATCAATCTCGTGTTTGGAGTGTCAGCTTACAGACAATGCAGCTTTGCGGACGAGATCCATCCATTGAACTGATGAAACCCATTCCAACTTGGACAGGCATTGCTGCCGCTCAGTCGAGTGCCATTTTTCAACTGTTTCTCTAGGCAAGAAAAAGCAATACTTGATCGCTGTTCATTGGAAGAAATCGTGGCAATGTCTATGTACTTGGCTGGAGCGACCACAACGAAACTGCTCACGACGCTGTTCTCTCTACATGCTTTGTCCTTATTTTTTCAGCTTCTGTGCCTGGCTGGTAAGTGCTCGATTTGTCGTTTTCATTATGGGTGGCGTTGTGTGTATGCTATTAAAATTCGTTCATGTTAAATGTCGTATTCATTTGATTTTTCTATGAATGAATATTTGTGTGGAGGAGAGGGAAGGAGACGAGTGGGTAAAGTTGTTGTTTTTGTAGTGATTATCGTTCTTTTACTTCTCCTAATTTCCTAGTTTACGCAGTGATGTTATTTTTTTTCCAGTGAATCTCCATATTTAACATTCTTTTGAGACCCCCCCCCCTTTTCATATTTTTATTAATCTGCAGCTGTTGCACATCCTACTATGCTAAGCGCAATAAAGTGTGAGCGTGTTGATGAGCTTTTAACTACCAACCCAAACAAACACCCATCCCTAACAAGTGTCATTTTCCCTTGTACCAGTCAAAAAGACATTGATGAGCTCAGGTTTGAATAAAAGTCGACATACTCATTAAATTACCTGGTTTAAAAGCTATAATTCCTATGTTAGTTTTGAGGCTAACCAAAGTTGCCTATCTGCAGTTTTCAGGACAAAATGTCCCAATAGTGCGAAATGTTCACCTGCCTTGGCCATTAGAGCCACCGGAACAAAGGGATAATTCAGCAAGTTCAATGGATCGTTCAGGCGCAAAGAATTGGCAAATATATTAGACTGGGGTGGCCTGACAGATAGGAAGTATGGGATGGAAAAAGGGTTTGTGATTCTCAAAGCGAGGTCTTGAAATTATTCGCTGCATTTACTTGGCGGCGACACATAGGAAAAAAATGCTGCCTTCTGATAATGAAGCATAATGTTTTGCATTTATTCCAATTTTTGTGTTACACAAATACTTTCATGTCCTTTGGCATCGCATGTTTGGCAACTGGTATTCATCAATGTGGATATCTCGTTATTTACTGAGAAATTTTAACTTGAATCCGGCTATTAATTTGGCTGCCTTTCAAGTCATAAACTGGAACTAGCAGTTCTAAATCATTAACAGTGATATGCTGTTTTCTACAACAAGACTCCATTCTTGAAGTTACCTAAATGTATACGGATAATATGGGTGTTTGCAGATACTACTTTGCCAAGTGACCAGTTTTGCCTGAACTCCGTCTTTGATTTTGTATGATGATTATTGTTCAAATCATGTATGCATTAGACCAAAATGAAAGCTTATAACTCAGATGTCTCTTGCGAGAGTTATTGTCTTTTCCCCGTCAAAATGTGAAAATCATCAACAGTCACATTTCCTTCATTATCAATAGAGATCGTCTTTTGTGATTGGCCTCACCTTTGTATTCACATATACCCTCTCTTTACTTTTACTGCTGACGTAGGGGCGTCTGTAAAGCTGGAACTACCAACCCTCTCCAACTCTATATGTCCTCTGTATTATTCTCTGGGATTCGGCCAATCCCATTCCTGTCATTCTTGAATGTTGTCTTCCCAATCTCTTCCTTTATTACCCTTATCTGCAGCTGTCTATGATATATCTATTCTCCTATCGGCACAGCATTATAAAAACAAATCAGTTCTTATTGCATTTCTCTCAAATCATGTAGAGTTTGATATGTAACAACAGCGTTGTTGTATGACATCAATGACGGGGCAAGATCTTCACATTATTGCACACAATACAGAGAGAAAAGCCCGGAACTCCCCGGTGAAACAATATTTTCAGAACATTTAGAGCTGGTAAACACTAGATTATAAAATTAAGGCATGTCTGCAATGTTAGATGACAAACAGTTCTCGAATCTATTGGTCCGTGAAGAATTGACATACATTAACGTTTACTCGCCTTTAGTCTTGCCGATCGTTAGGACGTCCTCCCTTTATCTCTCACGGTTTTAAACCAGGCTCAGGGTGTCACTGAGCTTTAAGTCTGTCCGGCTTCGGATGTTATCTTCCCATCTCTTGCATTGTCTGCTTTGTCCTTGCACAATGCCTTGAATAATAGCATGAATAATGTTGTAGAATTACTATAATTATGCCAGTCACTGTGCAGAAATGAAACTACTTGGTAAATTATATTACTATATATCGGTATTTATTGTCTTCATGACAACTTGATAGCCTAATACAGCTTTTATCAAGAGGCAAATCTAAAATGACACAAGTACGATCGAAAAATTACCAGATAACGTTCCCTATGTCTTTAATTTCGATCTGTCTTACTGCATCTTCTCTTGACATTCAGCTTTCTTCAAAAATGATTTAAAAAGCAAAAGTTGCAAAAAAAGGATTTTTTTCTCCTTCAGTATTTTATTTTCCCATCCTTTGAACCGTTAAAGTACGCATTTTTTTTTAACTACCACTTTTTTTTTAAAGTAACACTTTATGCTTTTCAATCCAGGATTATCCTCTCTTTCTTTTGTAGAACGTTTCGTTCATTTATCTTGTCATTTGTGTTTCTTCTCTGACGACTTATGTTTAAATCTCAGTCAAGCTTCTCTTTCTGAATGGGACAAACGTGACCGTCTCTGGGAGAAAGAGACTTGGGAAGGCAAAAACTGTCGGAGATGTCGGCTTTAACCTTTGACAAAAATGTCTGGCTGTTAGGTGTATTGTAGATTTCTGGCCATCACTGTCTGCACACGATCATTTAGTTTTTCTGGGCCCTCTAGAAGGTCTGGTTCCAGTTGTTCGCGGCTCAGACATGGCACAAATATCTGCAAATGGATCTTTCAAAGCACGTGTAAGCGGTGACACATTTTGTTTCCTATGGGGATAATGGGCACAATGGTGTATTTTGTTCCTTAAACTTACTGGGAAGGGTAAAAAAGAAAGATGGTTGGCTGGATGCTTGTTGTCTATGAGTGGATGATAGAATGGATGGATGGATGGATGGATGGATGAATGGATGAATGGATGGATGGGTGGTGGATGGATGGATGAATAGATAGATGGACGGATGAATGGATGGGTGGATGGATGGGTGGATGGATGGATGGGTGGATGAATGGATGGATGGATGGATGGATGATGGATGGATGGATGGGTGGATGGATGGATGGATGGATGGATGGATGGATGGATGGATGGGCATTGTATTTCGTCCAGCTTCAAGATGCTTCCCAAAATCAATAATTTCATTATGTTACGAAATGGCTTTCACATTATTACAAGAATAATTTGCAAAGTACGAACATTTATCATCTCTCTACTTCTTTCTTGTTGAGTGTCTTCTTTAGAAGAATTGAGAATCGTCTATAACTGAAAATTCAGTGAGAACAATTTACAATATTCTATAAAGAAGACGAATGACAACACTCTGTCTAAGCGGAAATAACAGAGACAATTTCAATTTTTAAAAAAAAAAAATTTAAACTTTTATTTCGGTCTTCGATTCGATGTATTTCTCTCCCTCAGCAGCATGAATGTCCAAGGCCATTCCACCATTTGCCCTCCCTCTCTGTCCGCATTATTCTATTACTCGCATTCAGTCCTAGAGTTTACGGCGTCTCAATCCAGAGCATGCATGCAGTCGTCACGATCGATTTGAAGACAACGCATCAGAGCCGTTTATGTTTGGTTTTTTGATTTTTTTTTATTATTATGTATGGCTGAACCAAAGTGGAAACAATTTGACAAGAGGGAAAAATTGAAGACTGATATCAGTGACAAGTGTAGAATAGGTGGGGACTCATATTACCCGTCAGCATCTTTTGTCACTTTGAATTCTGAACCTGTCCACTCGGAAATAACGATAACAGAACAATAAAATGAAGCTCTAGCTTTGATACAACATGAAACCACTTAAGGGGAGAAGTTGAGTCTTGAAATAGGATTTTCGCCCAGAAAAAAAGGAGGAGGGGGGACTGGGGGGCGGGGGTTATTCTTTTCAAAAGTTCTGTCTTTAAACGAGAAGTGACAACCTGGGTCGAATGTAGCACATGATGGATGTTTATATTTCAGATGAGGGACGGGGGGAGGGGGAGGTGGGAAGGGTTGAGGACGTTGTGGCCCAGGAGTTAGTCGTCTACTTCACGACGGAAACTGAACGTTAAGGGTTCGAATCCATCCGAGGGATGGTAAAGATTTAGAGCCTACTGACTTTTTTTTTTCAGTGACTGGATGGGTCCCCTGATTCTCCTGGTAGGGAAGCCTGGCGTCTAGCCTTCTTGGATATAGCGTACATATTTCGGACATCTCATGCGTACATTGCATTCGTTACAGAACCCTTGGCAATTAAAAGTCGGAGGAAGAGTAGGCAGAGACGCCGCTGTTAGAGCAAAATTTCCACATTTCTAATTTCTACCCAAAAATTGTTTGTCCCAAACTGGACATGTACTTAAGGCCAAGATAATCCTACTTTCTGAAGATTGTGATGCTAATACATAATAGAAAAACAGAAAAAAGAGGCTGGAAGAAAAAAAATGAGAAGGATAGACAAACAAATAAACAAAAAGAAATAGATAGATAGACATGCCGAGAATGTTCATGAAAGAGAAACCCTGCAGAAAACAACTACAAGAAAGAAGAGGAAATGAGAAAGAGAGAGAGAGAGAGAGAGAGTGCGGAAGGAAAGTGAAGACTGGCATATTTTATTTTAAAAAGGGAAAAGATGTAATGTAATAAGAAGAAGGGAAAAGAGCAACCCGAAACGAATCATTTTACAGTAACAAAACTTTCCAGATTATGTTAACTTGTTAATGTACAATCATGTGCTTACATAAACTGGCATCCACGTAACCCGATATGGATAGATACGTACACAGATACGACACACATACAGTTTTATTTAAATAATGGGGCAAACAGAGTTATTTTATTGATGTTTTGACCATAATGGAAAGTCATTCTGACCAGCCTTATTTCTTCCTCTGACAGACAAAAGAGTTGTTGAACAAGCAGTACAAAGAGGGGGAAAAATCACTTTTGCACTCTTTACTTGAAACACACACTTTGAAAAATTCCCCCCAAAAATATGGTATCAAGAAAATGTTCTCCTCTTATTGCTGTAATTTTATCAAAGCTGGTGATGAATCCGTCGAATGATGTGAAGTAAAGGGGCTTTTTCCTCTTTGCACTGCTTGCTCAACACTCTTTTGTCTGGCAAACGGGAAGTAATGGAGCTGGGCATAACGATCTCTCATTATAGGGAAGAAATGAGCAGATGTGGAGATAATAAATGCTTAGTTCCCCGTTGTGTTTGACATAACTGTAAGTGATGTGATGTTGTGGCTATTATCTTGCGTTACCTCTGTTTATTGGCACATCTACTCATAGTTTGCATTATTCAAAAGCACTTATCTAATAATAAATTTAGTTGGGGTACAGGAGTAGCCGGTCATATGTGGACAGCTATCTGCCCTCTAGTGTACGATATAAATATTATTGTGTGTTATTCGGAACACATAAATATGTGTGATATATGCGTGGGTTAGCCCACACGCGAGAGAGAAAGAGAGAGAGAGAGAGAATATTCGAGAGAAAGTTTTTGAGAGAGGGAATATTCTCTCTGGTCACTAGTCTTTTCTCATGTATAATGTAGGAGGACTGGAGTATGTTTGGGCGAGTGTGTGTGTTGGGGCTGGGGGGGGGGGGGGGGGTGAGGACGAGGATGGGTATGTATATTATTGACATTTGCACCGACTCCAACTGCTCTCTGCTTTGTATTACTTGGATTGTTTCATTCAAGCTTTTTGCTTTATGCAAATTTCCCGTCCAGGAACATCTCCAATTTTTGTTTTACTTGTGTCGTGATCCGGTGCATAACAATCAAGGGAGTTATTTCCCTATAGAATGAGAACCTAATAATACAACATGATGTCTTTATAAGAGATATGTCTGTCAATAATTATTTTATCCCTATCAAACTATAAAGAGTGGAATTGCTTATGGTTGTAAGTCGTTATTTTTATATTGTTATTTTTTTTAATGATATGCACACTAGCATATTTTAGCATCGTGCTTCCTTCATTATCCTACAAACAGAGGTTAAACACACGCCCAAAACCTAAGCCTAGTCTCATTAGTACAAAAATACGGGAAATGTTACAAAAAAACTCGAAGTTTCTCCAAACCTTAAGTTGCTCACTTACTGCCGTTTACATTTCTACTCCTAACATAACATAGTATGAGTTGGAGAGGTTAAAGAATAGGTGACAGGAGGCATTCCCAGTATCTTTATCATCTAGACGCCTATCTTTTTGAACAGAGGGTTTCTAAACGTGATACAATTGTCCCATAAGTTTGAATAGTCTTTCGTGGTTGTAGTGAAACCATCTTCTATAATAATCTTGTCTAAAATGTGTGTGTGTCTTTTTTTTTTCAACGTTACAAAAATTTCGTAACACATGTATTTATCTTCACTGCAGTAATACGTCTCGTCATTTATAAGGTTAATGTAGACGATGTGGAAGGATACATGGCTAATATCCTTGACTTGGTCAAGAAATGAGAGGACTGACGGAAACATTATACTGCTGAGAAATATTAGACAAGATGCCTTTGGGTTTCCCTCCTCTTTCATAGTCTTAATGAGTGTTTGCTTTAACTAGGCTAAGTCCGGGTCTTTAATTAAGAAACTAGCTTCATTGTTATTTTCTTTCAAAATAATTATTCTGTAGTTTTCTGCTTGGGGGACTTTGTGGATCTTGGCTCCTAATAATCTACGTCCTCTTGTTACATGGTATCATGGACGAAAAACGATCAAACTTTACTCATGCACTGAGTCCATCTTTCCTGTTTCCCACTTTGTTGCTAGGTTGTTCTCATTCATAATCATCTTTATTATTTGATAATACATGCTTTTCCTTACCAGTAAGGGGATAGGAAAATTCACTGGAGGAAGGAATTTCTGATGGCGACAATGCATTTATATGCTATGGAGTTTTTGTTTTGCTTTATTTGTATATATTGGGATGTTTAAAAAAATATACATAACAGTATTTTTCTCAGTGGTCTTTAACAGTCAATATTGTATAACTATGATGTCTTTGACATGATGATGATCACAACCTTAGGCATTGTGGACACTCATATTATTCTCTCATTCGCTGTTAGTAAGGAAACATTGATAACAGAGAAGAACTGACGGAGACAATGATGAACGTACAGAATTTTTTTTTTCATAAAGGTGGCAAAAACATATATAACAGAAAGAACGAAAGATTTCAGTTTTGATGGGAGAGTTTGTATGTAAGACACGCATTCATTTTTATTTAAGATGGGTATTTTATTTACTTAAGATAGGCACTTTTATTTAAAGTACGCATTTTAAATTTTTTAAAAGATAACTATTTCTATTTAACATACGTATTCACTGCAACGAGCACATTCATACAGAAACTCCCACAGTTTATCAACAGATTATGCTACTTGTCCGTGGCTGTTTGGTTCTTTCACTGACAGACACCAGTAGCCGACATTCTCCTGCTGGTTAGTACCCGCTGGGTAATGAGCTAGGTTTGTTTTCAGTCAACTAAGTTATTCGCTTTACGAGATACATTTCAAGAATCATTTTTGCTCCCTTTTTTTTTTTTTTTAGAAAAAATGACCAATGTGGGATAAGATATGAAAAAAAAATCGCTCTCAGAAGAGAAAAAAAGAAAAGAAAACAAGACAGAAAATAATTTTATTAGGCAGTTAATGTTTCAGAATTCCATGTTCAGTATTTTTGTCATAATAGAGAACAAAAGTATTTTTCGTTATTTACCATGATTGGTCGCGCCTCCTATGCTTAGCAAAGGGCAATACTTTGGCTAACTGTAAAAATGCTTTATCAGAATTAATATTATTGTACATTTTTATCAGACAAGAATACATCATTATTCAAACTAATAGGTGGAACTAGACATACGAGAGCTTATGGCCGCAACACAGAATCATGGATATAATTAATGAAGAGATCAGTGACACTGTCAGCTCAAATAATTTGGCTAATGGACTGTCCCGGTCACCTGAGCACAAGGTAGCCTAGTTAAATGCGGCAACAACTAAAAAAAATATCTGTGACATCATAGATGTCCAATAGGTCGTCGATCTGTGCCGTGAAGAGGTCATCCATATTTTCCGTTATTTATCTGAGTAAACCTATTACATAACCAGTAATTCTTGACGATCATTTCATGGCTTAAATAATTAGTGAGAAAGAAATGAAACAATGATAACAGAAGCTTGAATATACCTGGCTATAGCGGACTAGTTTTAATTAAAATAACATTTTAATACCACCTGTCATATTCTGACATCGTTAGAGACTGCAAAAATAGAAGAAATCACGAAACAACCCTGATCTGCCGTCTTTATATTGGTAAAACGGAAGTACCTTTTAGCTCACAGATACGTGTTCGGCGAGTAGAAAAATAATGGAGTCAGTGATACGTGAAGCAAAAGAAAGCAAATCCAAAATGTGTTCTTAACATAATTATAGAGACGCATTTAGAGGGAGAACAAAAATCAGAATGTAAGTGAGATCTACCACGGTACCGATTTTACATTGAAGAAGATTAGCGGCCATTTCGAATCTAGTCACATATTGCCACAAAAAGAAATGGACAAAATCAGATTGTTAGTTTATGGATTAGATACAAGTTGTAACAGGGGGCGTGTCAGTTCTCGGAGTGTCCTTGAGAAAATAGTGGAAAGGGGAAAAAATCAAGCAAACAAACAAACAAAAGTAGCAAGCTCACATTGCATTTGGAGTGATATGTTGTTAAATTCACTCGTCTTATTATACCATAATACATGCATATTAATTTTTAAAAGGTCTTAAAATATAAGACGATTGGCTACCGCCAAATAATCAAATACAGCAAAAAAGAAGCAAATAACAGTATGAAGAACTTGATATCAATCTTAATTGTAAGATGATGATGACAATAATATGATTTAAATGAAATAGTAAATATAGTATTTATTTAATTTTATCTGTCAATCTATCTATCTATCTATCTATCTATCTATCTATCTATCTATCTATCTATCTATCTATCTATCTATCTA
>JBCEWB010157802.1:0-10526 GCA_039654565.1 Peronia peronii
CCTTTCCCCCCCGTAAGATGATGATTCCATCCACCACTGCAAATTCCCTAAATTTTGTTCAACATTGCTAGAAATGTGATCAGGGTTTTCATATGTATCTTTCATATGTATCTTTCAATACTTTCATATGTATCTACATATTCGTTCATGTGTATCTTTCAATACTTTCACTCGTGGTGCAATGTAACAATGGCGCCTACAAAGCTGAAAACAGTCTGGAAGGATAAAAACATCTCAACAAGCTTCAGACCTCGTTCATCAACACTACTTTAAGCCTGTCAGACATGGAGTCTCACAGCTGAATTATAGGAAAGAACACACGCTTTTGAAATGGGATGTTGTCGTCAAGTCAGTGGCATCGCATACAAAGATCACATTACAGAAGAAAAGGTCCGGAGACAGATCAACGCTGCAACTGGAAGGCATAATGATGTCTTATCTATAGTAACAGAGCGGAAGCTGTGACCGCACGGTCATGTCAGACCACGATCAAACAGCCCTGCGTAATAAGTCATGCAAGGCACTGTATTCGGAGGAAGACAAAGTAGGCAGAAAATACGATGGGTGGATACTATCAAAGTCACCATCTGGTCACTACATTGAGACTACTGAAGATCGGAACAGACAGAGACAGCCTGTCATCAGTGATGGCCGGACACCCTCACCTCCCTCCAACTCCATCCCAGCCCAACCAGCTGAGGGAGATGAAATGACTAATGTATTTTTCCCTACGTTAAAATCGAGCTACAGTATAATTACTGCCAAGTATGCGGTACAATAGTGTTAGTTTTCATGGGTTTGTTTAAAAACTCCTTTGAAAAGCTGTTACTGTAGGAAACTAGTAATCTTATTATAGCTGAGCAAAGTGTATTTTGTGCTAAATTAGCTTTGTACAGATCAGCACACTGATCTAACAGCGAATTTCTATGGCCTTACCTGTGGCGGTGGCTTGCCTGGGCTCTCGGTATCTGCCAAATTTCCTCCAGAGTTTGGAAAGTTTTCAAGATAAATCCCAGATTAGCTTGCTTGAGTTACACAAGAGTGACAGAAAAAAATAAACAACAACAATAAAAGAAGGGAAATTTTTTGCTCGACATCATGATGTCAGAAATTTTAGCGTGGGCGTATTCATACAATTTCTCTTTCTCCTCTTCGGTCTCTCTCTCTTTCTCTCTCCCTTTCTACATATAATATCCATTTTCTCGAAGGGTCTCTCTAATTTAACTCAAGCAAGCTAAAACAGGGATTCAGATGAGATGATCTGTTGATGGAACAGAAATTACTGTGAAGGTGAAAGAGTATAACACGTGAAAACATAGCACAGGTGGAAATGCAACAGAGTAGCTCTAAATTCCAGAAATATGACGATCTCGACACATATATGTAATATTTCAAAGCAGTCAGGTATGCCACTGAAATCTAACAGGCTTGCCTGATAGCCAAACCGAGATTAGATATGTATGACATTGATAAAGTGTCCTGCGTCGATCCTTCAGGAAATTAGAGGAGATTGAAACTGAGCTTCATTTATTTGGTCTATTCTTGAGAGTTCGCATTTTCGCTGTTCCTCTACTATATTTGCTATAATAGCGTTTCTCATGACTTGCGGGTTCACTTCCTTGAGAAAGTTTAACATAGCGCATAGAATGAAACGTTCTCTTCCCAGTCGACGCACCTAACACTGTCCTAGAGTCGCCTGTGTGCCCAGCGATTTTGCATGAAATTTTATCCCTTGAAACATAAATATCCCATATGTTGGAAACACATTCTGGACGCATTCTGGACTTGTGGGAAAATCTTGCTCTGAAATTGCCATATCATATCGAGAGTAATAATTATTTATTTCTATTTCACGAGGTTTATGTTAGAGAGAAAGTAATGAATTTCCAAAAAACGTCATATTTGTAATTCCTAGATTCCAAAGTTGTTGCATGTCTCTAATATGTGAAGTGTGAATGAGAGTCAGTTAACTAATAGATGATGCATCTGAATGATATTCTAAATGGACAGTTTTCAGTTATTTACATGACTGAAGTTGCAGATACATTGGTCACGATGTCATAGAGAGACAGACACAGCATAACAGGCTGAACTCAATACTGCATGGTGTTTGTTTGACTGTCACAGCTCAGGACACATTCACTGACATACACTTATATTTACATAGACACCCAAGTCTTTGTCTTTTTTAGTTCGACTCAGCTTTTTTTCTTCAAATCAAACTTGAACACAATCTCGCCGCCCACCCTGGCTTTGTCTCGCGGGCTCACTATCGGCATTAGGTTGCGTTCAGATCGAAACTTTTGCGCGGCCATTGTTTGTGTATTCACCGCGTCAGCCGAGGCAGATTTTCGAAATTTGTCACTGCTTTGTAGGCTGTTTGGATCCTTCTCGAAACAGGAAATAAGTTCGTGAAAGCTGTGTGGCCTCTCACTGAACGAGGTTGTTTGAATTTTCCTGTTTGCAGGCCGTACTCGTCGGGTCACGACCTTGGGAGAGGTTACCCCAGCTCGAGGACTTTCTGTTCCCTTAGAAGACGATGTCTCCGCTGTAACGGGAGAGGATGCGGCACTGGACGAGGCGATGGGCCGAGGAATTTTGGAGACAAATTTCGGTGAGGTGACAGCTGGAGGAGCCGGGGTTTCCTGTATGTCATCGCCTAGCCTATCAGGATCTGAGATCTGGCGTTTCCAGGGATGCTGCGGCGGTTTGTTGCTGGGGGATGAGGGCTGGGGGGAGGAGGTGCCAGAACTCGGAGCTCTCGCCTCGGGGTCATTGATTTTTCTCTCTAAGGATGAGATCACATTGGATTTGATGACTGGCGACCTGTTTCCATCTGCTGCGGTTTTCTTCTCTCCGAACTTCTGCAGACTACTTCTTACTTTAGGGGAAGGCACAGAGAGCTCCTTGGAATTCGTTTTACCTACAGCTGTCATCTTTTTTCCTGCATCTTCCCTGCTATTCGCATTATCGAGGGTGTTTTCTCCGCTGAGGTCAGGGGCGCTGCGAGTATCGGAGTGTTTCTTCATCTTGTCCTCACCCGTGTTAAATTTGTCCATCATCATGGCCACTCCAGAACCCAGCCGCCTTTTGGATCTGCCGCCACTGCTCACAGGACTGTCCGCGTCATTGCCAGCCTCCTGCTTGGAGCCGGCGCTCAGGAGAGATTTGGCCTGTGTGCCATCAGAGACTGGCGGGGTCAGGTTGATACTTGCTGAGGAAGATGTCAGATTCTGTCCGCTGCCACTACTGCTGCTGTCACTTCTCATCAATTTGCTGATGTTCAAATGGAGATTCTGCTTTTCCAGTCCCAGCTCAGATTTGGACGGCACTGGAATGGAAGAGGAGGCAGTTTTTCCTTGGACTGGAAGCGAGATTTCTGTCTTGACACTGGGTTTAACAGCTGTGGGAGGCGGGATTTTCTTCTGTAGACTTGGGGAGGAGATAGTGGCGGGCTTAATCTCTGGTTCTTTTGGTTTATGGACAACTTTCTCCTCCACTGCTGGGGCTGCTGGCTGTTTGATTTGAGACTGACCACCGTCTGTGACCTCGGCTGGTTCTGCGTCTTCCGGGGCGTCTTGGAACATCTGGGGCGGTTTTATCTTAACATCCAGGTCAGGTGCGTTATTGTAGATAATCTTCCTGCTGACTTTCGGGGAAGGCTGGGGGGACGGGGGCATGCCATACAGCTTTTCTTTGCTGTCTCTACGGGCTGCTAGATCCTCCTGGATAATTTTATTGTCTTTGACAGGTCGTGTTCGTATGCGGTGACGCGATACTGGTGGGGTAGAGACGGTGGCAGTGCCTGTAGTAGTGGTAGTGGTTGTAGTGGCGCTGCTGGCTGTGGCAGGGATGAAGGTGGTGGACATCTGGGTGGCACTTGTGGAACTGGCCAGTGCTGATGCCAACAGGTCAGTGGTGTTGGAGTCTAGGCCTGGCACAGATTTAGACCGAGCTGTTTTTACACCCGTGTCCTCCTCCCCTGAGGGGTCCTGAATCTTAGATCGGAACCTTCCACCCTTTGATTTAACCTCCTGAGGCTTTGGCGCTGTGGCTGGCGGGGTTTTGATGGCTCCTACAGCTGTCTCGTCCTTGCTAGACATCCAAGGTTTGGGGCCTGGAGCTGTCTCGTCTTTGCCAGACACCCAGCCTGGTTTCGATACTGGCACTGATTGGCTGTTCGTTTCTCCAGGTTTCAGAGTGATTTTAAAGGTTTGTTTCTGTGTCTCCGGTGCTGTATTCTCCTGTCTGTTCCTCTCAGTTGCTTTGGAGAACATGTTTGTTGTTTGATTAACCTCGTCCACTATGGCTTGAAAAGACTTGGAAATGATATCAAACTCCGATTCTGTCTCTTTATCGACATCAGGTTTTGTCCTCGTTTCTAGACCTGGGACAAATATAGAAGAGACTCTTGTTTGCATAGGTTTCAAATGTTCAGACTTGGGTTGTGGAGCTAAGATATAGTCGCTGGATTTGCTTGGTCTGTAAGGTTTATATTTTCCCCTCTCTGGTGGTCTGACGTCGTCCTGATCGAAATCCAAGCTTTTGTAGATTCTGTCCAACTCTCCTAGAGCTTCTGATAATTTGGATTTCTTAACCGTGTAATAATCTTCAAAATTGCCAGGCTCTACGTCTTGTGATTTCACTTCAGGCGTTACTTTACGCAGTGAGGACAGTATAGTATCCAAACTCTTCTCATCCGCCGATTGAAGCTTGAGTTTGATGACGTTGATCTTTCGTTCCACATTCTGGGCCAAATCTTTCAGATCGTCCATTGATTCGTTGACCTGTTGAAGTGTTGTGGATGTACTGGTGTTCTGAGGTGGAGTGGGACTTCGTCTGATGTTTTTCGCTTCGTCCTTAGGTTGTGGCTGATAACTCCAGCCTGTTGATGAGGTATGAGAGCCTCGAGTGGTGTCGTACTTATTATCATCTCTGAAAGACTCAAGCCTTGCTGTACCGTACAGAGACTCGGGGCCGGGCTCGTAACCTGTAGAGAACGGAGCCAAAGCTCGTTGTATGTCATCGAGAGCACTCGTACCTGGCAGCTTAGCTGGGCGCGATACAACAGCTGTCGTGGTAATGGTAGCAGCAGGAAGTACAGGCTGATTGGTGGTCACTACGTTACTGGTAGGTCTGAACTCTGCCGGGCGAGGGGAGACCTTGGTCTGTGCTGTCATCGGGCTGTAGTTTGGCAAGGCAGCGCTGTAGGAGATATAGGTGGGAGCTGTGGATCCCAGCGATGCTCTGCGAGGCTGAGCCACGTTATCCTCTGTATCTGTCTCCACCACTAGACCTGTGCTCAATAACTTCTGTTTCAGTAAGTCCGGGTCTAGCTGGTAGTTGTTGACACCTCCAGGCAGCAGCTGAGACTGGCGATTTTGCAGCACGGGCGGCGCTTGTTGGTTCTGCTTGCTCTGCATACGCTGTTGTTGGTAAAACTGTAAGGGCTGTTTGGTGGGAGCTGGAACAGGGTCCTTGCGTATCTGAGATAAACTACTATTGTCTAGAGATTTTGCGGCTTGAGTTTGTGTGTCGGCGATTGGTTTGATGAATGTGAACTGACCACCTTCGAACTTGTAGCTCGGCTGGGCTGGCTCTTGTTTGGCTTTGATTAAACCTGGAGCATTGGATATCCCTGGTACTTTGGTCGGCGAGAGCTCTGATCGTTTCTTAGGGCTTAGTTGTCGTCTCTCTATGGACGACCGACTAATGTCATCCAGCACTTCGTCCAAAGCGTTAACTGCATTAGTCGAAGCCTTGTCGTTAACGCTGATAGTCAGAGGGGTGATATTAGGAGTGTACAAAGACTTTGACCGCTGCATTCGGTCTTTGTTAGGAAGGAGATTGGTACGTTGCTGAGTGGGCAGAGTGGAGCTGTGAGGCGGGGCCAGTTCTATCTGATGCTGGGATCGAACTGGTTCCTGACTAACGCTTAAATGACCCGCCATACTGTTGGGGTCAAATGAGGTCATCTCCTCTATTTCCTTCCAGAACGGATCCTCAGAGAAAGGGATGGTCTGGAGGGTGCGGGCGGTGACGCGCTCTATACTGACTGGTACGCCTTGTGTGCTTTCCAGATTTGGTGACCACACGTCTGAGTCTTTGATTTTCTCCTGGTAACCCGGCAACACATTGGACCAATCCACAGACTCCTGGCTTTTCTGGGAAGGTGACTGTTTGGACGGGCGGCTGATCCTCGCTGTGGCCGTGGACACGGCCATTTGGTCATCCTCTGACGTCACTGTGGTCGAATCTGTGTCAAACCGCCGCCTGAGATTGACTACTGAGTCTGACTTCACGTTAGAGAGTTCCTCCAGCTCGTCGTGGTATCTGGACCCTCGCTTTGCTGCCTCATTCAAATCGCTAAGGTTGCTCGGTCTTTTGGCCACAGAGGTGTCTGGAGGAGCGAGAGCTGGATAACTGGAGGCCTGGCTGGGTGCCGGAGGATGGATAGCTTGCATGGGGACATTGGTGAGAGGCAGAACTGGTCTACGATGGGACAGCATCTGTTGTCGCAACTCATTCGCACTCACGAAATTTTTCTCCGGTCTGATGTTGATAGGCTGGTGAAAGATCGAGCTAACACTCTGGGACTGGAGACCCAGCTTGGGTCCAGTCTGTGGGTCTTGTAAAACATGAAAGAACCTGTGGGCATTGCTCTCCATAGACAGCAATCTGGGTGACTCTCCGGCCCTGTTGATAGAGGTGTCCGAGCTGAAAGGCCTGGGCCGTGGGGGCGGTGTGTATGGAGCTACTTCTCGGGACGCTGGGATCCCAAAACCTCCTTGCTTGTCTAGCAACACCGACTTCCGGACCTCACTGGGGAGCATGAGTGACTCCCCTTCGTTATTTTCTTGAATGGTGCTCAGGTTTATATTGGCTTTCTTTTCGCTGGGCGTGTCCTGAACTTTGAGGAAGTTCTCCCACTTTTTGACTCTGTCGGATACTTCGATGTCGTATTCTACATCTGAGAACATGCCTTTGTCCATTTGCGGAGCTTGTAACGTGTTGCCTGGACTGTTTCTCAAACTGATGTCACTGACACATCCTCTGGCATAGGCTTGGTCAGGATGGAGATTGTTACCCAGGTAATTAGGCACAATAACTGTGGCGTTTAACTGGCTGTCTGACTTAGACAAATCATCTCGGCCATAATACTCGCTCACTGGACGCGACAACTTGGAGCGGCTGTCGTAGGAAAATTTTCTGGGCACCACGTCAGGCTGTGAGCTGAGTTGGTTTTCGTACCCATAGTTAGTCTGATAGGCCAAGACATTGGACGGTTCCACTTGTATGATAGGCTGGCTAATGATAGGATCTCGGCCACCCTCTGAGGGCATGGCCACGTGAAACTGTATGCTGGTGCTGGCTTGGACTTGGATTGCCGGCTGCTGGGGCTGAAGACCAGACGCCGATGTTACGTGACCAGCCAATCTCCGTGGATCTGGCAAACTGGAAGACCTAGAGACGCTAGCACTGGAATTTCTCTTAGGCTTAGCTTTGTCTATTTCACTATCCAGATACTGAATGTTGGACTCGATAAGCTCGTCTAGAGAGTCCTCACTTTGCGCACCGATATTGTGCACGCTTTTCTTGGATATCTTAGGCTGGGGTTTCGTTTTCAATCTTAGCTCTACCACCTCGTTAAATTGCGAGGGCGACGCTCGTGATGCTTGCGAAGAATATGAGAATTCCTGATTGGCGGGGCTGGATCTCCCTGGAGCTTGACGGGAGAATTGGACGGGTTGGCTGACATTCCTGGAGATCACTGAAGACTTAGGGGCGTTACTCTGTATTCTGTGGGCGGGGCTTGTGATATTAGGGGAGCTACTGACCACGCCCCTAGAGGCAGGACTTGGATCGGTGACTATAGGGAAGGCCGGAGTGATGCCGGGGAAATTGGGGGGCGGAGGCCTGGCTGGAGCTTGTCTCGGGCTGGCACTTTGCTGGGTGACAGCTGTCCTCTTCTGCATGACTGACATCTGAGATTGTTGCCCCAAGCCACGATTGGGGTCAGCCAACGGCCCGGTCAGTTTGGAAATCGGCTGAAAGTTCTGGCTGACCGGTCTGACGTCAGAGGTAAAGACAGGTCTCGCGCTCTGAGAAGGCTGGTTGTAGGATTGAGGCGTGAACGAGAGCGGTTGGCTGATGGGCGTGATTTTGGGGCCGTACATGGGTCGGGAGGGGGCGGCAGGGCGAGACTGGGGCTCTTCAGGCATAGTGAGAGGGAACTTGCGGATTCCAGCGCTAGGTGACATGAAACTTTGCTGCTGCGGAGGCTGTCTAGGTGAATTGTCCCATAAAACACTTTCCTCAGGTGGAGGCTGTGAAATCATTGATGCTCTGCTCTGTTCCCCGAGCCCACTCTGAATTGCTCTCTGTCTTAGCCGGGATATCCTGGAGGCCGGGGTGTTTTCCTCGTCTGAAGTAACAGAAAGATTTAATCTTTTCTTCCTCATCTCTTCCAGTTTCTGATACTTATTACCTTTACTACCACTTCCGGCGTCTTTTGAACTGGAGTTACCTCCACCTAAGCTACCACTACTAGCGTCTTCGTTGCCATAGTAAACCCAGCTGTCCCTATTCTTGGACGCCACGCCATTTTCGGAACTCATTCGCTTATCGCCATGTTTACCTTTCTTCACTTTTCGAATGATCAAAGGGTTTTTCGTCCATCTTTTGGGATCACTGTCGGAATCAGAATCAAATCGACCGGCGCACCCCGTGGGTCGTGGACTCCTGTCGCTATCTGAGGAATCAGAGGACTCCTGCGGTCTCCGCCCTCCCCCGTCAAATGTTTGTTTCTTCCCTCCTTCCATGGACTGCCTTACTCGTCTGTTCGGTCCTTCACTCCTGGATCGTCGCTTGATCTCTGCTTT
Organism: Peronia peronii; assembly: GCA_039654565.1. NCBI lineage: Eukaryota > Metazoa > Mollusca > Gastropoda > Systellommatophora > Onchidiidae > Peronia > Peronia peronii. The sequence continues at coordinate 8,883 of JBCEWB010157802.1, forward strand.
GTCTAGATCTTCAGCAGCGCGATACCCATTTCGATCCCTGCGTCCCTGTCGCGATATCAAGCGGTCTGCCATGATGTCGGCCTCGAGATCCTGCAGGAAGTGGCGTTGTGAGACCGGCGCTGCTGCTGATGTTCCTTCCTCTTGCCGTCGCTGAAGCTGCTTTTGTTTCTCTAATTGCTGTTGTTTTTGCTGCTGCTGCTGTTGTTCGTACTGATGCTGTGGCACTAAGGGTTTCAGCTGCTGTTCTCGAGATGGAAGATGTTTGATGTAAGCAAAGTCCTCAGTCTGAACAACCGGACTGGCGTTGTGCTGTTTACCGATGCTGCGTAGTTTTTCATCAGCACTCTGGGGGAACACAGAACACAGGAACACATTAGTTCTATTGTCAGTGTTCAGCTGATGTCACACTATGAGACTATATTTTCAGTAAAGAAATAATATAAATTAAACCGCATCAACATTAGCAGAAAAATATTCTAGGCATAAACATATAACAGCAATTTTTTTTCTGTTAAAAAAAGAGAGAGAGAGAGATGGACGCAGTATGAATACAAAATAAGACAAAAACAAGAAATCTGTCTGGAAACATTACAGCGTAAAAGTCACCCACAGTTTAATAAACGGAGAGATTGAAATGCAGTCAGGCAAGATCCTCAGCCATTCGTATGTGAAAGATCATGAGTGCGTACATCATAGAGAGTGCACTGGAACATCACACACAAGATAACATTTATAACAACAGAAAAGTAAGAATCATGACGAGTACTAATCAAGTGGAATTTATCCCAAGTAAGGACACATAACATGAATTATCTTCAGACAAGCAAAGAATAAGAAAGGTGACGACGGTGACAGACAACCATCTCTGTACACTAAAAGAGAGAGAAATAGTGTACACATGCTTGAAACAAAACAACAGAAACTGACGCAAAATAAACATGGCAGTTTCGTTATAACGGACAATTCCGACATGTCTCCTTACTGGTATGTATAGAGGAACAATTATAGATGAAAAAAATAGCTCAACACCATCTCTGTGTATCAAGCACGTAAAACATCAAATGTCCATAACAGATATTATGCACGAAATGATACAACCCAAAACAAGACAAAAGAAGCATAACTATTTAAAGCAAACTCACTCACACTCTGGAGTCAGATCTTTCTAGAACAAAATATCAAAAGGGAGAGAAATCAGAGACAACCGCCTCTGGACAGAGTCAACGATACCACTTGGCACGATCCTAGTGCAGGAATGTTGCGCACGCGTTTGAATTCATGCAGTATCGATATCCACAGTGGAAAACTGACATGGCAATATAATATAACGCAGACTTACTAAGTCCTCTCCCCTGTAAACAAGACCTACATTTCACGGCTGACTTGAAGACCAGGAACATATCGAACTATCGCAGTCCAAGCTGAGATAGGTGAGTAAGTGAGCGCACACTTCCGGGACCGTGCACTATCCGCCTGACTCACATGCATCTCAGGCCTGTGAAGGTATCTGCTGTATCTACACTGCCAGTGACGTGGGCAGAGAGGGAGAGAGAGAGAGAGAGAGAGAGAGAGAGAGAGAGAGAGCATACGCACTAGGAGACAGGAAAAAAACGAAAAATAGCACAGCAAAAGCTAAAAATAACA
>JBCEWB010157813.1:0-10526 GCA_039654565.1 Peronia peronii
GATTCTAGTGTGTTACTACATATTTTAATCTGACCAGAATCCAGTCAGATCCCAACTATCACTCGCTTCAATTCGGACCGCCCGTACACGCGCAGCGCCGAGTCTGGATACATAATAAAAGTATATCTATGAGTTCAACTTGTCCAATTCATTGTTTGCTATTATGCAGTGTATTGTTAGTTGCTGGTTGGTGATCTAAGTCTTGATATTTACCACTTTCTTTAGTTAATGCTATAGAGCAGTAGTGGTGTTCCGATGGTGGTACATGTAGTAGTAAAAAAATTATGATGGTGGTTTTGGTGGTGATAAAGATAATTATAAAAGATGAATACTTCTCGTGAGTGATGGAGCGTATATAAGAGACAATTGCCTGCGGAGGATGATCCAACGAGGTTTGAAAATATGGAAATTCATCGATTATATTTCACGTTTACATTTGTCCGTGTGTGTGTGTGTGTGTTGTGTGTGTATTGTAAAGACATTATCAGCCTTTTGAAATGTTTGTGAGTTTTCAAGAAATCTCAATAAAATGATGTAAAAGATGATTATTATTACTATAATTTTTTTGTTCGTTCTTCTCTGTGTGTGTGTGTGTGTGTGTGTGTGTGTGCGTGCGTGTGTATGTGTGTGTGTGTTGAGTACCATCATTTTATTCAATGTTTTTTATATTATCAAGTTCTCCATGTTGTTGCTTGTTTCTTTTAGTGTTAGTTACGGGTTGGCAGTCTATGCCTTCAAATTTCGAGACAGTTCTGCAAAATGATTTTATTGGCGTTAGTGATATAGAGGTCATGGCGGTTTTGGTGGGAGTGAGACAGAGCATCAATATAGAACATCATTCATGGCCGTGTATTTTTCCTTGACAGCATGGATTGTTTAGAGGAAGACACCGCCAACAACAATTTCACGGACATTTCGGACGAGGGCATGTCCAAGGGGGACAAAAGCAAACTGACAACTAAGGAAGAACTGTCTCACGGAAATGTGGGTAAATTCTACATTATCAAGTCAATACTATTTTGGGGTTTCTACCACATTTTAGTTTTTACGGGGAAGGAAACTAGAAAGGGGGGGAAAAAGGGCGAAGGCATATAGAATTTTTCTTTCAGATCCTGCTTTACTTCTTGCCACTTGCCATTCGTTAGAATTTTTTTTTTTCACAGATACAGCATCTTGTACTAATCAGGGAAATATTTAGAAAAGATATATAATTCTGATTATCAAAGTAGGCTGATACATTTCATAAACATTACATTATCTGGAAGCTACTTGGGACTAATAAAAGTCATACACTTGAAGAATAACATGTCACAAAGTACAGTGCTTATTTATATAGTCTAATCTACTTCATGTAATCTCTATTGATCAGAATTAGGGTTACTCATATATATACTTATAAGTTATATATGTGTATGTGTGAGTGCGCATAAATTTATTCTATACCTGTAATATATTTACTATGCAAATGTGTTATACTCATTACATGTAGTTGTTTTTACAGTATCTGTGAATAATTTAAATGTTATTGAATTCCCAAATCTTTGATATTCAGGTTAATTGGCGCGTGTACTTTGAGCTGCTAAAAGCTTATGGCATTTCTTATGCATTGATCACGGTGCTTTTTGAACTGGGCTTCCATTCGACCTACAACATCTCCTTCTTGTGGCTGGCTCACTGGAACGAAGATCACAAATTGGCCAATTTCACGCTACTGTCGGCAGACAGCAGTGCTCGACACGATCGCAATCAGTTCTATGCCACAATCTGCGTTGTCTTAGGCATAGTCCAAAGTAGGTTCAACTCGCTACCCTATGCGTAGTTTTCTCACACCAGGGCAGATTTTCGTTTCTTTGTCAGTCTGTTCATCCCATCCATCCAGGCACTCAGTCTTATTTGTATTCATCATATTGACCTATTTATCAGTCCATCCATTCATCCATCTATCCATCCATCTATCCATCCATTCATTCATTTATCCATCCACCCACCCATCCATCCATCCATCCACCCAGCCAGTCATCTACCCACCCATCCATCCATCAGTCAAACTTTTTGTCAACCGATGTATAATATACATTAATCTATCTGCTTGTTCGGCTGTCCTTCCGTCAATTCCTTTGTTTGACCACCGATCATCCATCTATTCTTCCACCACTCCACCAATTCATTGACCCAGCTTTCAGTTATCTAAAATAAAGCAGATCTACAGTTTAGCACTACTTCTTGATCTAGGAATAAAGGGTATGACCTTACACACTATTATACCCATGCGAGCACTCTAGGAATAAAAAGGGCCAGATTACACATATGCTCAGAAATTACGTTATTGCACTGCAAGTTCCGTTCTATTTATGCCTTTCAGCCAGCTGCGGACGGCTATCTTGTACAGCATACACGTACATCTGATGCAAATCATTAAACAGAAGGAAGCAGTAACTTTACTCCTTGGGCCTTCTGTACAGGTTGCTTATCATGTTGTAATCTGCCTGGTGTTAAGATTAGTAGTAACCTGTAAGATCCCTTCAAAATCGAACCAGAATATAATATATTACTTCTCTTACTTCTCGCCTCTCCAGCACTGTGCTGCATAACATACTCGGCACTGATGCAGTTTCGTCATGTGAACTCTTCTCGTGTCATCCACGCCCAGCTATTGGAGAGCATCATGCATGCGCCCATGAGCTTCTTCGACGTCACGCCTAAGGGACGCATCCTTAACAGATTTAGTCAAGACCTGGATGTTCTGGATAGCGAAATCTACCTGCAGATCGAAATCTACATAGAACACGCTCTGTTTACCGTCGGCATGCTATGCGTCATCAGCTATACATTTCCAGTGTTTGTTGCAATTCTGGTGCCCACTGTGATCCTTTTCTTTTTCATACAGGTAAACCTATGAGTAATCATAGGTGTGTGAGGTCCAGATTAGCCTACACAGTTTGGTCTTTCAACAAAAGCAAGCAATTACAACACAAGAAAATACACGGCTACTTATTTAAGTTAACTCATTTACTTCGATGCACCGACCACAGTGGTGAGCAACCTCAGAGTTCTATCAATAGAGTCTAAACCAATGTCTCAAATCTGTGTAATCCATCCCCATCACATGCAAATAACTGTCATTAACTCTGTTAAGATAGAGGGCAAACTTGTGGATCTATTCAGACATTGTTTCGACAGGCATTCCGTTTAATTACGGAATGATCAGTAAAATTTTTTTTGATTAATTTACTTTATATTTGCACCTTTCCTTTTATCTCAGAGTGAATTGGTCGGATAGTGGGTATTAGATTCGAATGATTGGTAAGTTATTGGATAAAGTCATGTAGCTGACTGGTTAATAATGATTACGGCGTCGGTCGATACATTAATATATGTCCGTCAGTGTATCGTCCATTGGTTCTTAATCAGCTGTGTTATTGATTAATTGATTGAGTTGTAGACTGATTGATTGATTGATGATTGATCGATTGATAAAATTTTCTTTGTTTGTTTGTTGTTGGTCGGTTGGTTGGGTGATTGATTGATTGGTTGGTTGGTTGGTTGGCTGGTTGTTTGTGGTTAGTTTGTTAGCTGGTTCGTGGGTTAGTTGGGCTGTTGATTGGTTGGATGATGGGTTGTTTGGTTGGGAGATTGGTTGGTGTGTTGGTTTATTGGCTAGCTGGTTTATTGGATGGTTGTTTGGTTGGTTGGTTAGTTGTTAGGTTGGTTGGTTAGTTGTTAGGTTGGTTGATTGGTTGATTAATTGGTTGGTTGATTGGTTTGGTAGTGGTGGTTGGATGGTTGGTTGCTTGGTGGGTTTGTTGGTTGGGCAGTTGATCGGTTGGTTGATTAATTGGTTAGTTGATTAGTCGGTATATCGATATGTTTGTTTGTTGGTTGGTTGGTTTGTTAGTTGGTTGGTTGGTTAGTTGGTTGATCGGCCTTTAGAAAGTAAGAAAAGCTCATTTTCCAATAAGTACATGTATAAGTACATCAATAAAATTAATGCACTTTTTGGAAAAACAGAGGCTTCAAAATAAAATTGCATCCTTTCGGCAGAAAGTCTACGTTAATACATCTTGCCAGTTACAACGTATAGTCTCCAACAATCGGTCCCCCGTCTTTGCCCACTTCAGTGAGACTCTGTCAGGAGCCAGCGTTATTCGAGCCCACAAGCATCAGGACAGGTTTATAGCCGACTCAGAGACCAAGGTAGACAATTTCCAGAAGGCCATGTCCATCACATATGCTTCTATCAAGTGAGTAGTCTTAGTCTTTTTATAACCTGCATGAGCAATCAGAATACACTGTTATACGAAACTGTATCTACTGCTGATGTCACAGACTTTGAGCGATATTCTTTTTGGCCTCGACTGTTCGACAAGATATGAGCACATGATTTTTTTTTTTTAAATGAACACTGTTCATCTCTCTCACAGTTCTATATTCTTTCAAATGAGAGCTTCTATTTCGTAATTTGTTATCCCTTGATTCTCATTACTTAAATCTCTCTTCAATCTGGAGACAAAAAAAAAAATCATCTTGTCTTTTCAAATCTCTTCTCAGCTGAATCCACCTCTCATTTTCCAATTCATAATATATTAATCCACAAAGATTGACAAAACTGATCTCTTGACTGTCTCATTAAACTCCTTAGATGGGTGCAATTGCGATTGGATCTCATCACCTGTGTCTTCATCGTTGCAGTCACAATGTTCACTATTATCGAGCGTGGAGATGTTGAGCCAGGCCTGGTGGCCCTGAGCTTGACCTATTCACTGCTGGTGAGTTATGGATATGGTCATCACATGTATGCTGCGATTGTTGTTTTTACTTTGCTGTTGTTGTTTAAATGTTGTTCTCTCTCTCTCTCTCTCTCTCTCTCTCTGTGTGTGTGTGTGTGTGTTTCTTTTTTAAAGTCAAAATGAATTAGTCATTACTTTTCATGCCCGCCTACCTTAGTATTCCTACCCTTGATAAAGGTGTACAAAATGTTCTTTGGTTGCACTATGCTTTCTTTTGTGCTATAACGGACAGATAACAAGTGAGCTGACTGCAGTGACTAAAGCTTCATGTGAGCTGGAAACGAATGTGGTCTCATTGGAAAGAATACGAGAATATTCACAAGTGTGCAGTGAGGTGAGAATTTTCTCTAATTATGACCAGGCTAAGTTTCAATTCCAGTCTGATTTTGTGAGATGAAATCGGTCTGAAAATTTGTCTCTATAACTTCGTGAGACAGCAGTTGTAAAGAGAAGGGATAGGCCCCACAAATATAAGACAACACTATCGTATCAAGCAGTTATTTTCGTTGTCCCAGTGTTCTGTAACATAGTCCATCAAGTGTCCGAACATGCATTCTTTAATGTCTGTTGTTGAATGTTTGGAATCAAAGCTGGATTTTATATCAATCATTTTGTTCTACCGATAAGATCCTTGATGAAGGCCTATGTTAAGTGGTTCGAAAATTCTGTTCTCCTGATATAGTTTCCCCTGAAACATTACCTTGGAATACTATACATAAGATTAAGGGGGAAAAAAAACAGCAAGATTTCACTTCACTAGCCATTGGCACCATCGATTATGCCACATGATGCCGTCGAGAATTTAACTAAGCATCCCTCTCCGATGCCCAGGCTCCCTGGTCAATGCCAGGAGACGGTGATGTCCAGAGTCACTGGCCGAGTGCAGGGAAGATCGAGTTCATTGACTACAGCACCAGATACAGGGAAGGAATGGACCTTGTCCTCAACAGCATAACCCTTTCTATTAATGCAGGCGAGAAGGTAAATAGACAACAGAAAAGGTTTGCTGACCCCACTGATTTTGTGTAGTTTTTAATTTGAATCTAATAATTTTCATCACCAAGATAAATACTCGAAATAAACAGACCTATGAGGACTTCATGAGAAAATGCCAAACGAATTCATGAACGAAGAGGGAAATATTAACCTATGATGATAGGTATAGAAATTGGTTGCTAGTGTCAGGTTCTTGGCAAAATTGCTAACTGCCAATAGTGTCATAACACAAATGCAGCCATGAAGTGGATGAAAGAGCAATACAATTCTGCATTTTACTGAATGGCGTTCATGGCACAAACATAAAATTTCACGCAAAAATGTTCCAATATGGTTCAAGTGTTCGGAATTGTGAGTATAAAGGCGTTTGAAACAAAAAATGAAATTGAAGCTTTGTTAACTTATTATTAACAAGTTAAATTATTAGCCTATCCAGTAGAGGCCAAGGGTCACAAGCATAAATTGAATCTCAATGTATTACCATTAGGCCTACTTCACATACCTTCACTTTTTCTGTTAAACTCTTTTTCCATAGGTGGGAATAGTGGGCAGGACAGGGGCAGGCAAATCTTCCATGGTTCTCTCCCTGTTTAGACTGATTGAAGCAGCAAGTGGGCGTATTGTGATAGACGATGTAGATATTTCTACCATTGGTCTTCACACACTCAGGCGTAAACTGACTATTCTACCGCAGGTGTGTTTTACAAGCTTGTGCTATCAATCCATAGAGCTTCATGTGAATTGATGAGGTGACACTGTTTTGTTACAATTTCTGGCATGACTGGATAATTTAAATAAAATTGAAAGTGACAAGAGTTATACATTTCATGGTCTTGTTTAACCAGAAACATCAAATAGAAAGGCTTGCCATTTCTAATAAAAATTTTTAAGTAAGACGATAGATCCCTCTTGCGAATTTGACATATAATGACAAATCAAAATCTTTTAAATGATATAAACTAGATTACTTAGACCACTGCTTCAAAGTTTTTGGCATCCAATGAAAATAATAATACTTGTATTGTTCAGAGGAATATTATAAACCTCAGAGATTTTTAAATCTTGGTATATCATTTCTTCTTTCCATTTATGCATCTGCTCTTGCTGTCTCTGTAAGGATCCCGTATTGTTTGCTGGAAGTCTACGGATGAATCTCGATCCTTTTGACGAGAAGTCAGACATTGAACTATGGCAGTGTTTACAGCATGCGCATTTGAAGCCATTTGTACAGAGTTTACCTGATCAGTTGGATCAAGACGTTGGAGAAAGTGGCAAAAATCTCAGGTGACACCTTACACTTTAGCGATCTTAATGTGTCTTGTCTTAAAATTTACCACTGTAATATAAATTGCATAGTCAAAAGAAAATTTTGACTTTAGCGGCTAACTGTTAATGACAAGAAAGGATGCTTGCATCTGGTTTTATTGTGTGGTTATTGGACGCAAAAGGTACTTAACTTAAATGCACCAATCTATGGGAATCATTAACAGTGAAAGCGCATGTACTCTTTTATTTAGTGCAATATAATGTAATGCATGTATTTATGGTTTTCACTGTCAAAACTTGGTCCCTGCCTTACGAGAAGTAGATTCAACAGACAAAAATCTCAGTTTATAAACATCTGTAGCACATCAGCGACAAGAAATAAATCACAACGGTGAATTTTGAAAGTCCTTTGCGTAATCCTTAAAGTGACAAGAGGTCAATATGGTGAAAGCCTGGTTCGTTTGACCTTGTTTTTGGATCACTTTGCAAAATAACATACAATATAGTAATAAACTGGGCAACCTGTCTGCATTGCCTAATTGAAGCATAAAGGATAATTTCTCGAACATAAATAAACATTAGCCTAGAACGTGGTGAATACAAACTTTTTCTGATATTTTTAAGATTAATGACTACTTTCTTGTTTTATTAATCATTTTCTCCCTTCCCCCTCCCCTCGTCTCCCCGCTTCTTCCTCCAATTTCTCCTGGTGGAATCAGCATGGGTCAGCGTCAGCTAGTCTGCCTGGCCAGAACGTTGCTAAGGAAGACAAGGATCTTCATCTTGGACGAGGCCACAGCTGCCGTGGACATGGAGACAGATGAACTGATTCAGAAGACCCTCAGAACTGAGTTTGTGGATTGTACAGTGCTTACCATAGCTCACAGACTTAATACAGTTATGGACTATGACAGGTATTCAGTAGTCCTTGCTTAGCATTTACAATATGGTATTATACCAAGCATTTAATTCAACATGAAATGACTTATGTTGCCTACATTAACCATACTGTAAATCTGGTAACCGAAAAAAGTGCATACAATTATTACTAAATCGAACAGTTACATGTATTTCAAATATTCAAGAATCTCATGCAGCTTTATTTTATATCGATCATGTATCTTTTTCCTGGTATACTTTGTCCATACAAAAATGTTGCCTGATCGACCAAGATGTTAGAAAATGGGCCAGATTATTTATTTACTTACACCACAAAAAGTAGAACTATTCACCTTATTTTTTTTACCATTCTATAGTTTATACTCCTGTCCTTTTCCATTATAGCTATCTTTCTATTATAGCTATATGTCATTCATGTATACTGATATATTTTTATTCTCTTTCTCTATCCTTAAGTGTACTCGTCATTACATTGTGCGTTTTTTTTTTCTCTATTGTATACGCCTACAACTTATTTCTTTAATCCTACGAATGGTAAGGATCTGCTGTCGTCAAAACCTTGTTCATTGTACTTTAGAGTTCATTTCCAAACAGCAACATTGCGCAACATGTTTTCGTAGTTTAGCACCTTAAATTGTCACTTCTTAAACATGACAGTAATAGACATGCCATCACAGAAATCGTGTCAGTCTAGCACTTTTAGGGTTCACAATTTCAGACACAAGCCAGTTGCTGGCATTAATGCATTGTGCATTGTGTTTGTCTGTCATATGATAACCCTTTCCTCTCTTCCAGAATCATGGTGTTACAAAATGGTCAAGTGATGGAATTTGACACACCCCAAGTATTACTGTCCGATGTCACGTCAATGTTCTATTCTATGGCTCACAACGCTGGCCTTGTCAATGGAAACAGCTACAATGGACATGGATCATGATTGTCAAAGCACACATTCATTCAAGCACATGTTTATGTACATGATAAGTATTTCGTTAAGGGAGTACATGTATTGGACGAAGAGGTAAAACGTGCAATGTTTGGACTTCAGCCGGGTCAGTACATCCCTGTCATATAATAAAGAAATTGGTAGAAAGAAACCGTCAGTCAGCCCTGCCCGTCCGTCCATGCACCCGTTCAACTGCTTGATTTATTTGTCATCCCAAGTGCCTGACATGGTTGGCAAGCGGCATCTTTTAGAAATTTTCTCACCCAGCAAATAAATGCTCGTTCACAAACTTATAGAAAATGACATTCTAAAATTCCTGGGAAAAAAAGGAAATGAAAAAAATGAAATTCTCTATCAGTATATCAAAACTAACAAGATGATTTGGAACTGACTTGTTTTATTACTGTATACTGTCCTCTTTTTTTTTTTTTCTCAATTGCATTATGCGTTGTGTCTTTTGTTCAAGGAAGACAATGATCATTCTTGATTTGGCGCCTGGTATTTTACTAGAACACATGCAATAAGGTTTTGAGTTTGTGCTGTCTTTATACAACACAGCTTTTTCTTCTGATCGTTGTAAATTGAAACTCAGTTTACACCATGACATTGTGGTGCAAAGAAGCAGTTCTTCATGTCGTTGAAATCTACCATTTTACGGAATGTTGATAGAAAATTACTACAGTAATAAACGTTCAAGAGATAAAGCATATGAACAACTTGTGGGCTTGAAATTTCTGATTTGTAAACAGTTTGATCCTCAAGCAAACATTGTATGAAAGAAAATAAACTATGTAGAAGATATCTTCAGAAAAGAACAAAGAACGAAAAAACAATCAAAGGAAGTGTTCTATCAGCATCTAAAGAAGAAAATAAAGTTGGTCCGAGTTTAAAACATGCTCATCAGATTGCTGTGTGCACACCTAATTATCTAATAGCTACACTAAGAGTTTGTTTCCTTAACATACAACCTTGACAAGTTTGCTGATTGGGATGACATCATTCATCATAATTCATGGGACTATAATTATCAGGCAGTAAATTCCTGTGTATCCTGTCATTGATCGAGAGATGGATCAGCCACCTGCGAGTAACAAATATCATCTTAACCTGTTATATGTTCATTGTTTCATGAAAAATCCAACATATGTGAAGAGAGTGCATGAACCTGCAAGGTGACTACTCTGAAATATAGACATATACAGGAGAAAATAAAAAAATGCAAACGATGAATGGCTCAGAGTTGCAATGAAAGAAGTAATCCCTGAATGTAGAGGTTTGTTAAGTTCTTGATGGCTGACCCAGTGATGGAATACACAGTGATTTACTGCCTCATAATTATAGTCCCAAAATGACATCATCACAATTGCTACAATACATGGTGGGATTGCCACCTTGTAGTTTGGGGGTTTTTTTCCTTGTTATATATGCATGCTTGTATGATCCGAATCACCTTCAGTTTGATTCGATCACTGTGTATAATAGCTGACCCAGTCTTACTCTTACGATGGGCTGCAGTCCAAAATTGATCCATACTAACTGTATACATGCATATGACCTATTGCCAAGCAAGGACTGTTGAAATCTATCATGACAATTTCCACCGGATGGTGTCACATTCAACAGACTGTATC
>JBCEWB010157824.1:0-10526 GCA_039654565.1 Peronia peronii
TTATTCGCATAGATAAATCTTTAACTAACGGTAACGATCAACTAATCATAGTAGTGAAGACAGTCTATGGTCAGATGTTACGTAACCCTTCAATCCGCATAAGAACCTATCCGCTTAAGAGCCCGCTTTTTTTGTCTCCCGACAACCGGGTTCTTATGCGAGACCACTGTATGTGAAAAGAGGAAAAACAGCAAAGAAAAAAACATCAACAACAATAATACATGTATTCATAAACCATTAATCAGACATCAAATTCACTGTCTACCTTCAATTATCATGTAAACAGAAAACACACCTTAAAAATGATGAGGACTAGCGGCATGAGTATGTCACATCTTTAATTTATCTAAAGTATCTCAGTTCAATTAAACACATTCATGTGATAATAAAATTCAAAACATTTTCAAAAGATCAAAAATGCAACAAAACTGCAAACATTTCTTATTGTAGAGTCCCAAATCCCAAAAGAAAAGAAATGAATAATGAATGACAAATGGGAAATTTCCTGTCATGCAAAATGTTTGAATTTATGCCACTTTGACCAGCCATTTGTAAAACTCATCCAGTTCAGGGTTTTCACCATTCTTGTCCTTGCCCAATGCACTGCACTCTGCAAACTCAATCTTCAGTGGCTTCAGATCTGAGAAGTCAAAGTCTTTGTCTCTCTTGCCCAGGAAAGTATTGTTGTTAGCTGTTTCACCAACACCTTGAAGGGCTGCAGCCTGTGTAACTCTCAGTGTGTTCCTAAAAAGAAATATCCACATGGCCATTAGTATATGAGATGGTAAACTGTCTATAAAATGACCAGAGGACAAAAACAAAACAAAACAAAAAAGTGATATTATTTGATTTCATCAGACTGGTAGTAAGTGATTCTGCAGGACTAAGGAAGATCAGAACAAATCAAGGAGAATTACTACATTGTGCCATTGACTGAAGCTGGCAAAACTGCATCCGGTGATGCCAACAAATAACAGATGAAGTGATATGTAAACAGAGAATAATGAAAGATCTATAATGATTCATGCTGTTCGATACATTTAAATAAATCTTGTGAAGATATCACTTTCTTTCCTGCTATTCAAAGAGTGATGTTTTCAATTTACTGCAGATTACAGCATTTGAAACCTTTTTTGAATCAACTGCATTATCGCCATGAGAAATTAACCACATTCAGCCAATCAAAATTAAGCCTGTCACAACTCATATCGTCCCTGTAAGTCTCTAAATGTGTGTCCGGAAAATTGGGTCATGACTTTTTTGACTTTATTAAACTAGAATGGTTTTCCCCCCATCTCCTCTATAAATATCAAATCCATGGAACCAATGAAAACTACACTTTTTGTCACGTGGTCTAAAAGCGCGATTCATTATTTCACTTCGATTTATTAAGTTTTTTGCCTCTCCTGTAAAATTCACTTCTGCGGACTTATGCGTATAAGGACTTACAGGGACAATATAATCTATAGTTCATATAATTTCTGAAGAAATCATTAAAATCACTTACATTTCTTTCTCCAATTGACTGCGTATAACCTTAGCCCCTTTTGACAAAGTGAGATCTTGCTTGTTACAAAGGATCAGAATTGGTGGAGCATTGCTGGACACTGTGCTGTCACTCAGGATTGTGTACATGTATCTAAGAACATAACAAAGAAAAAATATGAACTTGTGTTTTTTATATTTCAGGAAACATTAGGCCTTCGAGAGGAACTCCATCCCCAGCTGATAAGTCTTCATTTTTTCAATATTAATCCAGAATGTAAATCAAACAACTGATTAACATCGAATGAACATGGTAAGAAAATGATGATAAAAATGATTTTTAGTGCAACTAGTTTTCTGTTCATTTTTGAATACTAGATTGTGGACATAACAGGAAGATCATCAGTCTGCTAGCCAATTTTTCACAGTGCATGTGAAATGGGCACTATTACAAGATATATACAAACTACACCATGGTGGTTGGATACACAATCAGAAGCTACAAATCTAAGTTTCAGTTTAACAACATTCCAGCACATAGACAAAATCTGGCCCTCAGGCCAGTGTACAGGCCGAATGTGATTCATTGGTTTTACTTACTCTGCTACTTCTTTAACTTCTCGCTGAAGGGATCCACTGTCAATAACAAACACTACAGCCCTGAAAAATTTTTTTAAAATGCAACAATTAATAATATTTCAATACACTTCACAAACAGCCTTGAGTTTGCTCCTGCTTTTCAAGTGAATACATGTATCTGCAGCAAAAAATATGCCACAGAAGACTGAATTTAAACATGTGCAATTTAATTTTTAATTGTCCCTCTCAATGAAAAGAATAACTATCAACCAAAATGTGAATTATAAATTGCAAAATGTGAAATACAAATTGATGCAATTGGTAACACTATTCTTTCACTATTCTTTCACTTTCTTTCACTATTTTACTGAATAGCCTTTTTTTTTTTTAAATTATAAAAACATTTGATTTTGATATTCAAAAGGGATCTATATCCCAAGCTGATTAGTCTTTGTTTTATTTATGTTTCATTATCGGTACTAAAACAAACACCAATAATTGTTTTGTCTACATAGACATAGATATGTTTTCTCTTAATGATTATCAGTTTGCTTTCCATGGCTTCGAACACTGATGAATTATGAAAATAAGGGGAAAAAAGGAGGGTGAAGTAGAAAGACAAATATGACTGTGCCCTTCCGATGTCTACCATACTCATAGATTTCGCTTATCTGTTGCAAGTCACAGCTCGGATACAATAAATGAATATGTCCGGTACAGGTTTTCCTAAGGTGAAAACTAACACTAGACCACCTCAACTATGTTTTTATACTCTTTGTCTAATGACACACTCACTTCAACTTTCTGTTATAGTGACAAGATTTTGATGACCTCATCAAAGTCAACATTATCAGTGTGGTGTCTATAACAAAACGTACAGAATCATCATGAGCCTACTCTTACCGCTCATACATTTACACACTGTCTTCTTACCGCTCATACATTTACATACTGTCTTCCTCCGTCTCCATCTTCATCCCACCTTGTCAAAATAATTAAGCACACCAACATAATGTAACACAAAATAATATTTTCAAAACTTTGGCCTACATCAAAATGCTGTAGGAAAAACAAACCTTGCTAGAGATTTGTACTCATCCAAGTGTTGAGTCCTCAGTCTCTCATGCCCAGGCAGATCAATGATACGTAGTTTTTTCTGTTCAGAATAAAAAATTTACAAAGCAAAAGAATTTAATATGACCTTGTAATGAAAATCATGAGGAGCTCATTATGCTACGGTAAAATAATCCACATACGACTGTCTCCGCCTAAGAATCTGCCACCTAAGAGCCCGCCTGCTGCGAAACGAATTTTTTTCTCTATAAATCAACCCACTAAAAACCTGCTCCCAAATAAAAAATCCGCCTAAGAGCCAGTACTTATGGTGTAATTTGACATCATATTGTCTACTTGAGACAAATATACAGCGCTGGGGTGCAATAAAATGGTCAGAGGTGGAGGGGAGAGGAATACGATGAGGGTGTGTGATGGGGTATGTGTAACTATAACCCAACCACACATGGACTTGCAACCATTTCTTTGTGCGACATAGACGGGACAGTGCCTATGATTAGCTCTTTGTATAACGAGGGATGACTCAGCCTCTTGACTACTTCGGTCGATTTGGCTAAAATTAAACACTTGAGTCACTTGTGCCATTATGCGTGGGTAATATAGCCATCATGTTTTCTTTCAACAATGATACCTTTATATGGAAACTCACTCAATCTTTGAAGAAGCTAGGCATTGTTGATAAAATTATAAATCTAGAAAGATCAATTAGATTAAATTATAAAACACACACTCACATAATGAAAAAAGCTGTTCTTATCGAATAGAGACATATCTTTAACTAACACTAACGATCAAGTAAACATAGCAGACAAGACAGTAGTCGGGTGGGTTGTATAACTTTTCAATATGCCAAAAAGCCCGTCCGCCCAACAGCCCCCTTTTTTAGTCTCCTGATGACCAGGCTCTTGCACGAAGACCACTGTATTTAACTTGTTTCCTTATAGCATCTGACTCATTTTGTGTTATAAAACAGAATCATTACAAATCATGCTGGTTGATACATCATGTCAACTTTCATGCGGGTTTCATAATAAAACTTGAAACAGATAATTACCTAGTTTTTATACACACTAGTCAAAGGGAAGTAGCTGATAAAATTCAGTGCGAGAATTTTAAGTATGGAATTACCCTAACATTTGAATTGGCAAATTGATTTACACGAGACAGTTCCCACTTGGTTTCATTAACCCAAATTCGTCTGATATGAAGTGCACCAGATCAGAAATAATAATTTTTTTTTTTAAAAGTTAGAAAGAAAAAAAAAAAAAAAAAAGCAATAGGCTGAAAAGTTGAGCTTTCTTGCTTAATAGTGGTAATGTGAAAGATTGGGAAGATTCTTACATTTCTCTCTGGCACCTCATACTCCCCAGAGTTTGCTTTTATGGATGTATACGTTTGCTTGTACGACTTGTGGATCAGCTGTGAAACAGAAAAACAAACACATTTACGAAAAAGATTACTAGTGAAGGCTGCCTTTCTACCCACAGTTCAAAATCAGAATATCAATGGTGAATATTCTGTCAGTAATACAGTAAAAATTAGATGTTATATTTTACTAGAATTATCTGTGCTGGGTTAGTAATCTCTTTTTATTGCTAAGCCCAACTCATTCAGTTTGTTGTGATAGAGACTTCATTGTTTTGCATCACCAGAGCAACTGGAAGTTGAAGCATCAACATGCAACCTCAAACATTTATTATTCAAACGAAAATTAACTTTCTAAGCCCTGTCACTGTACCTGTTGCAATATTTCCCGCACACTGGTTGACAATGAACACCATGATTGCTAAAATTTTGTGCCCGTCTACTTACAGCCTTATGGCATTGCAGGCTAGACTATACCCATTTCCCTTTACAATCGCCCTTGTTTTGTTTCATTCTGACCAGTAGTCAAGGCATTATGAATTTCTGACATATCTGTACTGGTTGTTTTTTTCTTCTGTGTACTTGTATTTTTCATTCAAAATTAGTGTATCTTTATTGTTTCATGCAAGACGATCAAGTGACTCATATGTATAACATGTTTTTTCTTTCTTGATTAGACTAGTCAACATTTCATTCAAAAAGAAGCAATATTCAGAACTTATTTTAATCCCCAGGGAACACAGAATACTGGCTGATTCAGATCTTGGGGCTTAGTAAGTTAAGCAGTTTAATGTTACACAAAAAGTGCAGACTTTCCTTTTTTTTTTAAATGTTTAATAGCAAACATAACTTTGTGAGACAGTTTTTGTTCTATATCTAATGGAATTATCTGATATTATCATGCACCCATACATTGTGTCACTTTGCCTTTTTTCTTAAAAAACAGAGAGGGAGTAAGATGCAGGTCAGCAAATCCTAACCTAATCTCAATGCAATGCAAATGTTCTTACTTGTGAATATATCAGAGTTTTTCCTGCATCACAAATGCCAACCAGGAGCACTCCTTGTCGCTTGTTTCTTCCACCACTTCTCAGAATCAGGAAAACTGAAATGTGAAGCAAATCGTCAGTGACAACTCTATTGATCCATAACAAGCCTATGGCTCCAATGGGCTACAGTTATAATCAACCCTTGACCATTTATACAGGAAGTGTGAAGTATGTAATAATACAGTCTTGACTATGCTGAGATACTTCTCACCTCGTCATACAAACATAGAGGTGAAGCACCCATGGATCTGTCAACCCATTCATGCGCAGTGCAGTGCCGATCAGTGGACAAATCTATCAGTTCTGGGCAGGCTTCAATTGTGGAGTGGGCAAGATATTTATCATTCCTTTCAAGTGACGCGGTTCGTCTGAACAGAGATCAAAATGTTTCAGAGAGAGAACTGTTAAGTGTGTGATATCCCTTACTAACAGGAAATTACAGTAGTCAGGATAGCATTTTCTTGATCAATCTCTCATTAGGTTATCAACAATACATTGGTCATACTTTCATGATTACAACGACAGCCAAACATGGCCTCAATAAAGTAATGTGAGATAATAATAGGCAGCATTTTTCTAGATCAATTGGTTATCAAAGTATCAATCCAGATGGTCAAACGCCGACCAAGGTAAATGTTCCAGATGGTGTGGAAAACACCCGAATTCCTGGCCTGTGGTCCAATCAGAGTGCTAAGATGTTTCCAGAACTGAGAGATGGCTCCTATAAATAGAAGAGTTTATTACTGCAGGGGCAATAGATTGTATATAAATGTCTTGGAGATATCTTCTCCCCTCAGCCGTTGCAGAAAGGTTAATTCCAAATAGTTATACCTGAATTACAAATACAATAATCAGCGCGTGACCATGTGTTGACTAATCAGGGAGAAATCCTGCGCTGAAAAAGACCAAGAATTATTGTGTTTGTTTAATCGAAACTCTAAACTGCACACATCATCATGGATTCACCTAGATTGTTATACAGATTTCAATTTTACCCGGTTGGCAACCTGCACTGCTCAGTGAGAAGAGTGCTCTAACAAGTAGCACACAGTTGCATGCATCAAGGATGGCTCATTGAGCAGTCGTTGGCAGGTCTAGAGTGGACCTCGTATTCAACTAATGGATGATTTTTTTTTAAAATAAATTTTTGTTTCAAACTAAGGAATACTTCTTTTTTTCTGCACGAAGCCCAAGGGTCTCTTATTGCTCTTTCACCTCAATGATATGTCTCGCGGCCAGTCGAAATGAGATGTAAGTCGCTGGGCTAGAACGGAGAATCGGACTTTGAATGTGATGAGAGGGGGTCAGATATCGGATTTTTTTTAATTGCAGAAATCGAAAGTATATTCATTTCTGAACAAGACAACATCTATCTTACCCTCCATTTATAAATATTTCTTCATTAAAATCGGGTTTTTGTGAGGTTGGTGTGTAGATTTATATGTTCGACCATTCATTTAAACGTGATATTCTCGGAATTTCGGTCATTGCTGGGAGATCCCCCCTTGTCTCTTTAAACTGCAATATCTCTGGCTAGAATAAAGTTAGCTCAGAAATTGTTTCACCATCTGAAAGGTTATGAAATAAGCTTTCATATGATACCAAAACCCCCATATGGTGAAAAATTGACATAGTCTCATTTTGACTGGCTGCGAGACATATCATACCATCATATCTCAATCTCTAATTGGAATTAGACAGTCACCTCAGAATTAACTTGTCCTAACTACAACAGTTTCAATTTGCAGATAAAACAATTTAATACTAGGGCGACGAGTTGTAATGTATCTCATCAGTTTGATAGTGCTGAAATTGCTCACAATGTACTAGCCAGTATGACTGGTTAATAAGTTTCTTGTTCTAAACAAAACATTCATTGATCGCAGCATTTTAAGCAGAATTCAAGCATTCTTATGTAACAGAGTGTCTTCTAACATTTGTTTACCATGTTAAATTTAAAGCCATAAATAAGATTTGGTAGGGAACAATGAATAATGTACTCTTTCTCTGTGGAGGCTGAACTAATCTCAATTCCATATTTTACAAGTCGCAAAGCCAGTCAAGATAAGTCATAATGGTGATTTCGGTATCAAACTGAGTTATGACTATCATCATCATGTCACATACATCTTAAGATGGAAAATAGTTCTGAGCCAGCTTGACTATAGATACTATAGCCACCACTAAAGAGAGAGGGCTCCTCAGCACTGGTGAAAATCAGGAGTTAAATCAGCCAAAATGAATTAATTTAGCCTATAAATCTATAAATCATCTCATAATATTCTTCTAGAGGCCAACTTATAATTTGCTGTCATAAGAAACAATATATTTCCTTATTCAGAGATGAATGTTCTTCCAATGTTTCTGTTAAATATTTAATAACACAAGTTGGCACTAGTTCTACCTTAAATCACATTTAACCCCAGATTTCTCTGTCAGCATCTAAATGACTTTTGTGACTCATTCTGACCGGCAGTGAGAGATATCTTCTGGTTCTCACAAATAATATTAATCTTGGCTTGACAGCTAGAACTACCATCTAGATCTACCCTGATTTAAGATTTGGATGTAGATCTAGCTAAATTTTAAATCCAGACCTAGACTTGCTTCAATCAGTGTCTTCCCTAGATGTTAAGATCACAGATCGATCTAGATCTCTAGTTCGGATCAAGTGTAGTTCCATAAAATCATGGGAATCCTCCTGAAACAGATCTAGATTTAACTCTCAGCTTTCTGGTGTTGCAAATTTCTGCCCAGCAGTAGTAGCAGTAGATCTGGAAATCTTAGCTTAGAAATCATAGCTCTCAATCTAGATCTAGATTCTCTAGATCTAGACTCTACCTAAAATAAATCTAAAACCTAATCTTGATTGTAGATTTAGATCTAGATCCTCTAGATCTAGTCATCTCTTGATCTTAGCCAGGTATCTTATACTCATATTCATATCTACCTATTCTAGATCTAGATCTCAGGTCTGTTCCGTAGCCAAGCTCTCACAAGCTTTTTGCCTTGTGCTCGGCAAGCAGCGTTCCGTAGCCAAGCATTCACAAGCTTTTTGCCTCGTTGCTCACCAAGCACAGCCGGCACACCCACCGAGGTGCTTAGTCCTCGCAAGCAAAAATGGCGGCGCCCATCGGTTCAAGACAGAAAATAGCACTGATGATTTGGGGGGCAGCAGGCGTGATATATAGATCTAGGAGTTTCGAGTTCGGCTCTCCGTGAAAACGTCAGTTCTAGTCCTACGAGGGGGAATGGGGAAAATTTTCGAATCTGATTTTTTTTTTTTTTTGCAGTCGACTTCTTGCATAGAAATGCCGATGTCTAGCTATTTCAGACTGATAAATCATGAATGTTTAGCACGTTAAAACTCCTTCGCCGTTAAAAATTGGATGGAAAGTAAGAGGAAATTTCGATGTCCGCTAAAAATTTACCAAATCCAAATGAGAACTTGTTAAATAATTCCAGAAATGAGATATATTTAGATCTAGATCTGACCAATCTCGCTATTTCATTGTCTAAGTCTAGATCTATATTGAACGTAAATTCCTGAGCAACCATAAACAGCTGTTTTGTGCTAGCCAAGCACTCCGTTCTGTAAGTTGTGCTTGCCAAGCATTGTGCTTGGCGAGCACACGAAGGCTAAAAGCTTGCAAAGTGCTTGGCTACGGAACAGACCTCTAGACTCGATCTATCTAGAATTCTAGATCTAGACCTAGTAGATTTCTTCTAGATCTATACTATAGATTTAGATATCTAGACACAAGACGAGAGGAAACAAAAATGCAAACAACATATAGACCTAGATCTATTTGGCGTAAAAGACTTGCTCATTTCATATACTTGCCTATTGTCAGAAATCCAACGACTAAAGCGACAAGGATTCCTATCACAGTCGGATCCCCGGTTTCCATACCGGACCTCAGTTGGCCCAGCACCACATTGAAGTCAGCCATCTTTCCAGAATCACTCTAAGTCTGCCCAACAGTTTCCGGGTTATCAGGAGAGGCCAGCAGTCAATTTCGTTGAGTTATGTTCATATTATTATTAATAAATTATTATTATCCTCTTCTCATTGGGTTTCTATAAAAGTCTATCTCCTGTCCATGAAATTTTGTATATGTCACACGACGTTATTAATCATGGACTCTCTCTCTCTCTCTCTTTCTCTCTCTCTCCACCCATACAAAAAGTGAATTTATAATTGTGCTATTGACTGCCATCCTTCAGAAGAACTAGATCTATGGACAATCCACAGTAGCTGAATCTTTCTTCAATCTTTGTTGTAAGTGATAATTCATGTTTTCTTACTGTATCCTTTTTTCATTAAAATTTACATCCATAGACTGATGTGGTGTATTTTTCCTAATATATAATGTGAGTATTCATATTTAATAATACGAGTCTGACACTTAACATTTGAATCTATGTAGGCCGACTATTGTACTAAATGTATGTCATACGTCACAGACATGAAATTAGTAAGCGGGTAGGCTATTTAGCAAGATAGGCACAATTGCTTTAAACAGCTCACAGAAAAACTAAGCTTATGTTTATGTTAAGAACTTTCAGATTTGTCACTTGACCACGGAATTGTTTCTGTATTCTCAGTGGAGATTTGCTCACAAATTTTACTGTATCAGCCGCCAGTGCTGAAACTGAGCATAATATGCATAAGAATCTTTATGCGAATCAGCATGTCAGGATAAATTTCACTGTTTATCCTTTAGATTCCTATGTACCAAAGACAGGTAATTATACCTCCAGCTCTCTTATATTCATAGAAGCTTACATAATAATATTACTTTGTTCTTTTCCCGAGAGACCATGTACGAAAAAAAGTACAAACAAGACAATACCTGCACAAAATGTTGCTCCCCAGGCTCATTTCTGGTAAAATATATGTTGGCTATTATTTTTATGAAGTGACTATTCGTACTTACGTGTAACTAGCCTTAACCCCCCCCCCCCCCAACC